>JAHQIW010000420.1:0-166956 GCA_019055375.1 Parelaphostrongylus tenuis
AACTATGTATTGGAGAAATACTGGCCACTTTATCTCGTCATCACACCCCACAATGCGGATTCAAAGCACTTGCTGTTCTCAATTTGCTTCCTCGCTATGGTCGTTGCAAAGGTCTTCGAGCAAGTTACGTGTTTATAGCTATATATAAAGGGATACTGAATGATATGCAAAACTCGAAATCTCGGGTGAGAGTTAGACCCGCGTTCTATCCGTAGCGGGTACACGTGCTAACATCGCAGTACCAAGACCTTTACTCTGCTATCAATCTTTTTGCAATATAAAGCATCGAAGCTGTCGGCAACCCACCATCAACGAGTTTGGTCTGGTAAGCCACGTTTCAGCATCTAATTCAGTTAATTTGATAGCTGGACTGAGCTTTCAAATCTTTGTTCATAAAATTACAACATAATATAGCGATGATATTATACCTTTCCTTCGAGTGCTTTTCTAAGACCACGCTCAAATTTCAATAGATCCTTTCATTTTTATTTGAGCCAACATGTCATGTGGTCTGTTAAGGCTCTTGTACAGCCCGAGACTCGTGTTTCGTCCTTACAGACTCATCTGCCGGGCAGAACTCGTCGTCTGTCGATCTTATCATGTCAGTTCTCTTGGAGCCTTACACTCCTTATATATAGTTGTTGACGACGTACGCTTTACACTCTATGTCAGGTGAAACATTCACCCACCACAGCGTGTTTCCGCACTCGATCGACAGACGACGGGTTCTGCCCGGCTAATGAGTCTGTAAGGACGAAACACGAGTCTCGGGCTGTACAAGAGCCCTTAACAGACCACATGACATGTTGGCTTAATTAAAAATGAAAGGATCTATTGAAATTTGAGCGTGGTCTTAGAAAAGGCACTCGAAGGAAAGGTATAATATGATAAAAATACCAGCCAGCTAGCAATCGAGTGCGAAAACACTGTGTTAGGTGGAATGTTTCACCTGACGCATAGTGTAGAGCGTACGTCGTCGATAACTATATATAAGGACTGTAAGGCTCCCGAGAGAACTGACTATAAAAAGATCGACAGACGACGGGTTCTGCCCGGCTGATGAGTCTGTAAGGACGAAACACGTGTTCTCGGGCTGTACAAGAGCCCTTACTAGACCACATGACATGTTGGCTCAAATAAAAATGAAAGGATCTATAGCGATGATAATGAAGAAGCGGCAATGAAGGTGTTAAAAAATGGAAACGCTAGCTTGTAGTGCTAGAATATCTACGCAAAAGTGGTTAAACGATTTGATGATTATGGACGATAACACTTAATTGATTGCTAAAGATGCTGAGCCAGGGCGTTGCCGCCAAGCCGCAGGCGCGCGCGACGGAGCGAAACTGGTACCGTGGGTCCGCGGTCCCCAATTTGTAAAGATATCTGGTCGAAACAGTTAATGATATTAACAGAAGGAAAATAGAATGGCAAAGAACTTTCACAATAGAAGTTCTCTTTATACGCTGAATTTAGGCTTTACAACGACTGCGTATGAAAGTTGTAGCCGAGTTGGACGCATGTAGTAAAGCGAAGTACGAGATCTTGATTCGTGGGAATCTTCAGACTCTTTTTTAATCCTACTTGGGGAAAGCGGTCCGTTGTCTGGAAATGGTATGTGAACTCATTCAAAACTCAATTTTATGAGAGGAATTCATAAGTTTCTCCTGCTGATAGAAAATTGTGCTCCTTGCACTTGTATAAGTAGTCAGAAATTTTAGGAATTCAACTACATTCTCTCATCTCTTAAGTAAGTTTAGTCTAGTTTTTGCTAGAACCAAAGCCTTTTTAAGGTGATGTGACTGATCGTGACAATCTCATCATGGACAACGGAGTAGCAAAACGGAACTTACGGAACAACAGTTGATGCGCCTTCAAACGCAACTGCAATAACATTGTCAACGAATCAGGTGTTTGCTTCAAGAGTGGAGGTTGGCATTGAAGAGTGTTAACTTCTACGTACTGCTTGATTCATTTTTTTTACGCTATGTAACGGTATGAAACATAATCATACAAATTCTGTAGCATAAACAATCATTGCAACCAAATTAAAATCTGGGCCCGCGAATACTTTCGAGACCCGCATTACTTATTAACCAATCGAGACCCATATTTTGCTTTTCTCTCAGCCATGTTTCAATGCGATTGGCACTATCAGCAATAACCCGTTAGCGGGAGTGATCTGAGGTAGGCTAGATCGGTATTGAACCCAGTTTCGTGGCAGGGAACGGTGGTGAGATACATTACGAGGATGATTAGATACGAGCTAAATTTTGAACCTCACATGGGTTCAGAACCCACGATCACCATATCTCTTAGAAATATACGTGTTTTCCAACTTGATCATTACACCTCTTGCTTTACCTTGTTCACTCATAGATTTTAACCGTGTCGGTTTTCCCTCAGACAATCTCAGCCTTTGTGAAGTAGAAAGATGTGAACTGATCCTAGAAAAGTCTCACACCAATTTGCCGACCTTGTAGAATAACAAGTTTTATCGGCGAGGGGAAGATTTCAAACTATTTTCTTGCGTTCATCTGATAACATCTCTACCACTGTCCTAACCTCACCCAACAGACTTACATGAAAAGATGTCGATCTAATAATTCTTGTCTCAAGTTCCCGGGAAATCATGGAAATTGTGCGAATTAATAACGTCGTTATGACAGACGAGATGTTAACGTCTAGCTCAAAGTATTTTGTTTAAAGGTTACTTCATGATAGATGAGTAGCTCTGAAGACAAGTAGGTTATCAACAATAACCAAATGATGACGTGAAGAACTTCGACTATTGGGTTAGTGATATTCCTATGTCCGCTTGACATCTCGAGAAATCCAATCGGCAGCGGTTCTGATATCAGTTGTCGTTAAAATGCATCACACCTGTGGTCCACCTCATATTCCATAACCTCAACATGTGGGACGGTGTCTTTGGTTTCTGATCATCGATATAAGTCGTAAATTCGGATCCTTCCAGTAGCGTGATAAAGGGTACTTCTAGGGTCGTCTTTCAACTGCGTTGCGTTAACGCTGAGTGTTCATTTACCCTGCTTACGTGGAGCTCAGGTTTTCGATAACGGGAATATTCGTGGAGTCGAAAAGATATACACAGAGTCAGATCTCCGATATCTTGGGCACCCTTCAAGCCACTTGTCTTCTCTTGTTCAACTCGGGAACTAAGTTATTTATCATGTTAATTCCAATCTAGAACGAGAATTTAGAGATATGCGCTACGTTCAGTGTGAAGGGGGGGGGTGGGGTATATGGAACGGTTTTCTCATGAACATTTTTTCCATAAGAATTACCCAAAGAAATTCTACCCATGTTTGTGTTCGAAATTGGCCAACTTCTATATTGCTTGTCCGATATTTGCTGTTATAATAGCGATACATCAGCAAAAACGAAGGTGACGTAGTTGCTAAATATTGATTTCACTCTTATCTTTCCGCATTTTAAAATTATTATTTCCAAGCTGACAGTAAATGATTTTGGAGAGTTTGTGTCGCCTTTCTGAAGCGTTTTTTTTTTGTTTTTACAAAGATTTGATATCATTGTAGAATTGTGACATTTCACTTGTGAAGTCTTTGTATGTTTGCGAACAACCTTATGTACTGAATAGCAACGCCTTTGGTGTCGAGAGCTTCAATGATCGCTCTGTTTCATCCGAGTCAATAGCCTTCTTCCAATTGTTTAAAGTGACATTACACGGTTTGACGTGCTCTAACGATACCTCACTGATAATCGTATGTATGCGTGTATATGATTGTTATTATATTCATAAGTCAGTCCAGTTAACAGACCACTGACATGCGTGGCTCAAAAGTAATTATCAGGTATATTGAAATTTGAGCTGTGTTATTAAACACTCGCAACGAAGGATATGATACCTCACTGAGTTTAATTTTGTGCAGATGTGGTCTATCGTACTGAATATCTTTTAAAATCCTAGTTTCCACATGGTTGTCCTTCGTCCGGTCTTTGGTCAGTCCGTGGTCAAGAGACTGGGGTGGAGAGTTCATAGACGACAGGACAGTAAGCAAATTAGGCTAGATTGCCGATACCGTGGAGGTCTCCCTTCCGGACACTAATACTGTTTTACTGATTTTGCATTGACTAAGAACCACACATTCTGACTGATAACGTGTAATCAGCCAAATTAGTGGGTTAGTGAGAAGTGTATGAAGCTGTCTGATGGTTAGGTTTCAGTCTGCTCGTTTCTGATCTTGTTTGGTTTTCCACCGACAAAATAGCATGCCTGAGTTTAGAACGAAGAACCGGTGTGTTGAGAAATCCATCCTCCTTCATCTCGTGTGAGGGCAGGAGGACGTGGGCTGTCGAAGAGATCTATGTAGTAGTTGTGTGGATGATTTTCTACACTACTTTTTGAAATCTTCAATTGTTCTGTCAGGGCGTCGGAGTTGCAATCATCTTAGTCTCATACTTGGCGATGTGTTAGTGAATCTTTCTGGTATTCTTACCAACATCTGCAACTTTGGTGCTGTAACTGCTGCTTCTCTCATTAACTATTTGTAGTGTTTGATTTGAGTGGTTTTATTGTTTGAATACTAGAATGGATTATACAGTGGCTAATCACTTAAATAGCCGTTGATATGTGTATATATATATATATAATATATATATATATTATATATATATATATATATGTCTATGTGTAGTGTGTTGTGGATGTGTATCTGTGTGCATGTGTATGTGTGTCCAATGCAGCTTTCGACTCTCAAAAATAGGTGACAGATACATTGAGAGCTCTTAAAGCGTATAGATGTCTCTCTGTGAGAAGCTTTCAGTGAGAGTGGAGAAGTGGAAAGATGTGACATGGTATTGCAATCGATTTCTTATCGTAAAGGATATTGACTATCGTCTTAATGTTGTAGCCACCGGTTCGAAGCTCAAACTTGGGTAATTAAACTTTTATCTAAGACATCAAACAATAGCAGCAATAACGGCGAATAAGGTAATACGCAATGTAAATGAACGATAGTGATGAGAAATTGTGATCAAGATAAAGTGGTGGTTCAGTGGCTTTATGTAATTGTTGAGAATAATAGGACTGCTACGCTAAACGACACGTAAGGCTTCTGCGGTGAGCGTGAGAAATGTGAGCGATAGCACACGGCCGTGTGCTATGGTGAGGAATATGCACAACGACAATTACACAATAAATCCACTCAGCAGTCAGACAATCAAGAATATCAGATAACCAGATCAACAAAGAACAATGACGCAATTAGATCAGTTGATAAAGCGGAAGAGCCGTCCCACGATGGTGAATGACGGTTGGCCCGACGGTCCTTTCGCCGCCCAATCTATCATCGGACATGGGTCTGCTGTGCCGAAGAGACGTTCGCATGCCGCCGCCTTATCGATTGAGTCGACTTTGTCGACATATCTAGAATTGTTGGAAGAACCCGCTACGCTGGGTTTCAAATAAAAGCGTTGCGGTTCGCGCGTTTCTCATACCCATGTGCTGAGAACTTTGGTAGTTAAACTTTCATTTTCACCGAGCCGATACAGAGTACGATCAACAAATATCGAATTGCGAGATAGAAAAATAACACAAATGCTGTGAACATTATGCTGGTGCAATTCGTCTAGATAGACAGAGATAGTTTTTTGAATCACAGAGAATATTATTTATAGTTTCTTTGACTTCAATCTTCTAAATGAGGTGAGGTTGTCATTTGTCTTCATTCTGGTAGTTTGAATATAGGTAGGTTCAATCGTATCTTCTAGCGGAGGGGGTTTTGACCTCGTGTTAGGTTCATCAAATTGGATTTTGATTAAGAAATTAGTGTGCTCTTATCTTTCTTGGCTGTTTATAGTAATAATTAGAAAATGTGTTGCCTAAACTTGTAAACAATCTGATAGGAGAAACCTAAGTGAAGAATACAAAATTATTTCAGTTGTTTGCACCAGGAAAGTTGCTGTATATCGCTGAGGACAGTACCGTTGAAAATGGCGTAAAATGTCAATGGATTGATGCAAAGTGGGTGATTGATTTTGGTGTACGTAATCTTTTTCTAATATAGGAAATGCAGTGCTTTTTCTGTGTATATAATGAGTGCGTTGTGAAGGTTCTGTTATATGATACGACATCGCCTATGTAGGTGATTTGTAGTTCATGACTCATACCTGGTTTTTTACATTCTGTGTCGTCGTTGGATAAACACGGATCCTTTTTGGATATCTGGACGGCCGGTCTTCACTAATAGTGCGAACTCAGGTAAAGGAAACAGTGCTGGTTCAGCTGTTTTGTTCCTCGGAGTCCCGAGCTGAGTCTAACTGGGGCTTCTCAAGTTTCCGAATTTGATCCAAAAATTCGAAATTTTTTTCAAGTGATCGGAAGTATCAAATAACATTCGTTGAAGTATTCTCCGTCTGCCTGGATGCAATTCTGCCAACGCTCTGGCAAGAAATCAATTCCGCGCTCATGAAACTCGTTATTCTTCGATTTAAACCAATCAGTCAATTCTCGACGCAAATGATTGATATCTCGAAACTTCTTCTTGTCCAAACCAATGCTACAATGATCCGAAGAGGTGAAAATTGGACGGAGACAGGTTTGGCGAATACGGCGGATGATCCATGTGCTCCCAGCCCAAATCGGTGAACTTCTTCCTTTTTTTCTTGGCAAAGTGTGGCTTGCATTGTCTTGGAGCGAAATGACTTGGCGACGGTGGTGACGTGGAATTGCTTGATTGCAACGATCCAGTTATTGACAGTATCGCTCATCGTTAATGGTCTGACCGGCTTTCAACAATACCCAAAGAATCGACCCATTTCGGTCCCAGAAAATGATCAACATTGCTTTTGGCACAAATCGATTTGGTCTAGATGTTGGTCCTTGCTGACCTGGTGACAACCATTGATTGGACGACGCTGACTCTTGAAGAAGATCTTTCTCATCAATCTATACAGGCAGACGGAGAATACTTTAATTAATGTTATTTGATCCTTTTGATTACTTGGTAAAAACAAATTTTTGAATTTTTGAACTAAGTTTGGAAACGCAGATAGAGACTAAATCGAACAGTTGCCGGCCCTTGTGGATCAGAGATCAGAGGTTACCACTTTGCTGTTAGTAGCTACCAAGACAGTGGTCATTTCTAATGCAGTTTACGCTGGGCTTCCCGGATAGAGACATGGATCATCTAATCAAGCAAATGTGAAATACTATCATGTTCTGAAGCGATAACCGGACGGACTAGTGTACGTGAGAGATGGTGGTTTAACATAGACCAAACAACCTTAAACTCAATCGAAGTCGCAGATCGAGTTACCATATTGGCTTTTACTTGCTTCAGTATGCAAACAAAACACATTTGGGTATTGCACGCACCATAGTCTGCATCTTCATTCGGCTGAAAGTTTACAATAAAATTAGTGGAAAGTGCACGGCAGGGATCGTTTGGTATTTTTCCACCAGCAATTGGGCTCCGCACGTTTTTCTAGCATGATCATTCAATTCGGTACGATGTTCCCAGATGTCTGTCATGAACAATCGTTACCTGCGGTGAAATGTTGTGGAACTGAAATCAAACAAGTCTCTTACCAAATTCTCCACAGCGGAGGAATGGTTAGCTTTGTTAGTCTGAGCGCGGGTTAAACCACGCACTCGCTATTATTGTTCGTCGCCACTTTAATCTTGTTTATCCTACTCGTAACTTCATCTTATACCTTAATAAATACTAATACTGTTTTATCAAGAATTATCCTGGGTGGAAAGTCCTTGGTCTTGTAATCAAACAATTTGTAATGTTCAGGTGTCTATCGGACGTGAAGTTAACAGCATCAGCGTTCACAGACCATCTTCCGAAGAGTATCGAGCGAATGCTCGAAAAAATCGTTGCAGTCAAGGCCACCCGGTGTACCTGTTGATGCAGTTATCAATACACCTGACATTTCCTCTACTGTCGCAGTCTGACCGGTAACACTTCGTATGGTTCTGTTTGATCATTTAGCGATTTTGCAGCGATAGTATTTCAACTTCATCGCGTCTGTGCCATAAGCACGTGATTTATGTCTTCAGTATCTATCACATCAGTCTTACTCGTAGAGCTCACTAAAGTGGTATTTGGATCCAGTTTCTCGTTTTTTTTTTTCGCATCCAGTGCATTTGAACTAGTTTGTTGTTTTCTAGTCACTCTGCGAAGTTTCAATTTCCACATCTCCATTGATTTCATTCTCTAATCAATTCACCATAAAGATACTATGGCAGTTGAATTTCTAACAAGTGCTTTTTATTTTACGGGTACCATATTTCAATAAGAATAAGAGCTTCTAAAATGTGTTTTCAAATTTCAAATCAAATTCTTTGAATTTGATGTTTGTCTGTAAAAAGACTCTACCTACTTTTCTAAGCTTCTTTGGACTGGCCAATATATAGATTTGATTAAAATAACATTTACATTCAATGAGAGCAAATTTACGTTATTTGAATTAAGCTGATATGGAGAACTATCCGATATCTACATCAATTGGTTATGATTAGATGACTTCTTCTATCCAACCCATTTTGAAGGAGCTCATCATCCAATCCGTAGAATCATAGCGTCGAATTTGGAAGGAGTGCTGATATTGTATTCGGTAATAATAAGAATTGTATATGAAATAAGAAATAGCAAATTTTGTTGACCATCCAACAGCATTATGACAGATCCATTCTTTGTAATCAAAGGTGACCCATAGTTACTTAGATATTTTGCTATCGTAATTCCTCCAGAAATGTGTTCAGTGGCATTAGTATTAAGGTCATGGTAGGAAGGAGATCAATCCTAGTGAGAATGTTGGCATGAAGAAAATGTCTTTTGTACCCATGTGGACTTTATGAACTTTGCGTATTCGGAGTATATTCTGTCAATGCCGAAGTCTTAATGGCAAAGTGGGTATTTATGTTATGCAAGAAAACGAAGCCGCCTTCATGATTTTCGAATTGTTTTCTAGCTCTCGCATTTTGGCATATGAAATATAAAAGAGTCTTGCCATTAGAAATGTTTTTCACCAAGCCATGAAGAATACTCTGTGTCAACTTTTCCAAAAGTGTTTTTACGGTGTTATTAATTGTTTATTCTTGGTCGTTGATGATTTTGACGTCATTGTTTGGACAGATATTGAAGGGCTGCTCAAGAGATGCTTATTGCAGAATATCACTTTTATCCATGCCCTTCATCAAACTGTTTACTTTTTCGGATTTGTGGAGAGTTGTTCAGAGGTGTTAGTTCGCTATTCTCTAAAGATAAGGCTTGCAGATCAGATTATTTACGGACATTTTCGATTAACGGCAATAACAATCTCTCACGATCTTCACTAGACAATAATTACAAACATCTATTGGTCAAGAGCGAATCAGTGTTGCTTCTGTGGTTGGTCAGTGACATGACCAATCGTCCGTTAGCAAACAGAAACTTTTAGTAATTATGGGCCACACACCACACTGTCTTGGTACATCGTTAGTGTGTTGGATGCATAGTTTTGGAGAACATTATAATTATTCAAGTGCATCATCGTGACATTGGAACGTTATGGTTTTATCTAGCGCTAACACAGTACATTACTCTTTCTTTCTGTCTGCTTTGTATTCTACCAATAAAAGAGTGTAACTGTATAATTCTCTTGCATCTAGTTTGCTTCGATAGCCATACTTGTATCATGTAGCTATGACCAGTGATTTTTACGAGGAAATTAACACATCTGTTTCTATACTAGCGGTAGTTTTCACTTGTCCCACGCGTGTATACATTGACTATTATCAGTGTACGGTTACAGTCACTGTATAGCTATGACGACTTTGCTTTTCGTCTATTGTTTGAAATCTGCTCTGCTTAGATGTATCATTTCTCCTGAGGCTTTTACGATCTCACGTTTACTTAGCACGTGTGTTCATATTTAGTCAGTGAAGTAGTTTTTGATTTACGATATGACTCAATATACCTGAAATTATGATCGTCGTTTATTTTAAAATACTTCAGATGAATGACATCGAATTGAGTTGTGCCGAAGTTGGCGATTTGATTTTTCTCGCTAAATACATAACGGAATCCTCGTTCGAGCAAGCAGTGTCCGACTCTGCTTCATCACCATACTATCATGTAGCGATTATCGCAAGCGATAAGCGAATTGTCCACGCTTTGCCTCGTGGCGTCCTTTGTCAGTCATTTGCCGACTTTCTCACCGAATGTGAACCGGATTATTTGGAAATTTTACACCTTAAGGCTCCAGCTGAAGCTAAGATCCGAGCAGCAAATTTTGCAGTCAGCAAGATTGGCATGCCGTATAATGACATATTCTCGCCAGACTGTATAAATACTGATGGTCAAGAGTCGTATTACTGTAGTCAGTTAGTCACTGAAGCTTATAAAGACGTTATCAAATTTCCTGAGCATAAGCTAAACTTTCGAAAAAATGACGGTGAATTCATAGAGTTTTGGGAGCAATACTTTGAAGTTCGAAAGCGTAAGATTCCACAAGATGAGTCTGGATCGCATCCAGCATCAATTCGTAGGGTACCTGAACTCGACATGCTACTCACCAGGAGTCTTCAACAGCAAATGCTCAAAGTGAACGATATTACCAAAGCGTTGCATTTTATTGGTGGAGCAGCGGTGAACTTCACTAATGGACAGAAATTCGAAGTCGTCGAACCGAGAAGCGGTGGGCATAGTTCAATTTTCAATAAGAATAGAAGACAAATTCAAATAGGATTTCGATGGGAATTTCCTGCAAAAACGAGGCTCGAGTGTAGATAGTGCACAAAAATTTGTGATTGTAAAGAACTCGACGTGTGCTGGGTGCAAAAATTCCCTGTGATGTCAGATGCAAAAACAACTGATTAATCGAATTTGTAGGTTCCAAGATTGTTAACTGTTATGACGCAACAACAGAAGAGGTATCGCAAGCCGTCGAAGCGGCTAATGAAGCGCAGCAGAAGTGGTCAAGAATGGGATGGTTGGAACGTGGGAACGTTTTGAAAAGAGTTGCCGAGGTGACATACAGAAGAGAAATTTGGTTACTTTCTGATCATAAGGGGACAAATGAAAAGTCGATCTCAATCGCTGGTGAAAAACTGTTCATAGGAGTGTTAGTAACCATTCGAAAGCTGAGACTTCAGGCTGCACCCCCACGTCACCGCTTTTCGAAAAAGCCTCACTCAACGTTGCTACAGGAGGAGATTTCTTGCGTTGAAGATATGCATATTTCTCGCCGGACAAGGCTCTTTCTTTTTACTATTAGTAATCATTCGATAGCGTGATCGTCTCTGATTCCAACGCTTTGCTTATTTTCTGCAAAGACAGTTTCTCTGTAGTGGAACAGGGAAAATAAGATTGATTCACATACGCGAAAATGTGTTTTTTGGCCATTCCGTGGGGGTGTTAGGGGGCAGAGAAAGGTGGATGTGGCCATTTTTGCAAGACCATCGATCGCTTTGGCTGGTGGCATATCACCTTGCTGCACTGCTCAGAAACGGTCTTCTCATAAAATTAGTACAGCGTTAGAATCAACAAACATTATGATATCGAAAGATTACTAATAGTCCAAAAAAGAGCTCTGTCCGGCGACGTGCAAAGCACAAATCTTCTATCTCCTGAATTGCTATAAAAAGAGTCTTCCTAAAAAACAAACATTTTTTGAATTTTTCGAAATTTGTGTTATCGAATGAGCACTAGCGCCCTAAGGAAGGAGTTTTGTCCTATGAAATATAAGCGAGATAAGGAAAAAAAACGTGCTTTTGAGAAACGTAATCTTATTTTGGATTTTACAACGTTATTAAAAGGTAGTTTGGAAAATCGGGTCGCGTATGGCTCTAGACAGAGATTGAGGCTTTCGAATGATTACCAACACTCCTATGAAAACTTCTTCCCCACGAATAAGGACGTTTCATTTCTTTCCTCGTAGTCAGAAAGAACCAAAATTTGAATGTCTTGGTCGTGTTTTTATCACTAGGTGTTAATAGTCTCAATGACTTTTCAGATACTGAGCAAAAATTGCGAAGAAATCTCTCGATGGGAATGTCTAGACAGTGGCAAACCTATCTATGAAGCACGATTAGACGTGCTGAGTTGTGTTGACACATTTAATTACTATGCTGGTGCAGGTTTTTATTCTCCTCCAATACGCTTTACTTTCGCACTTCCACTTTTTTTGTTCCATTATTATTGTATATCGATAGGTCAAGCTCTGGTTGGTGAACACATTCCTATTGACCAAGACCTTTTTGCTTTTACAAAACGCGAGCCGCTCGGAGTTGTAGGATGTATCGGTGAGCAGAGATATTTCCACATTTTTTGTCATATCGAAGTTGTCAGAATCCAGCTGTTGGCAATTGAACTGTTTCTCGATCGTCTAAGATCTTAGGGACAGAACACTTTCGATGAGTGGTCAATATTGAAAAGATCATACTGTAACATCTTGATTGTATATGGAGTTTTCTTTGCTATATTATTCCATTTTTAAGTACTTTTTTGTTCGGAAGGCTTTTTTTTGAGAGAGCTCTTTCAGGACAAAGACATCCTTTACTTTGTCCTTAAGACAATCTAAAAACAAAATAATAGCGAAAATTTTGTTGGTATTAGAGTAAGTAGCACGGATCTGTTTCGAAACGTAATTTCTCTTCGTTATTATTACAGCGCCATAAAAATCTTTGTTTTAAGATTAAGTTTACTGCAATACTTGCCGTTTCTCAAACTATCGAATGACTACCAATGGGAAAATTCTCTGGTGCAAAAGCCAACTTAACACGAGTGCAAAATGTTCTATAGATTTTGAAGAAAAAAAAACGTAATTTTCTCTTCGTTGCTACGGCTCACTTGGAAAGCGTTCTCAACAGTCAAACATAGCATTGAAACCGCAATATATTCGGCTATCGCATGACTATTGAAAGTCTTTCGAAAAATCTGCGCTTGACAAGAAACCCACGAAAAAGCGCATGTACCATTACTGGTAAACGTGATCCCGAAAGGGTTCTGAGTGAGCAGTTGGTATATAGCAGCCATGAGGATAGGAGTTAAAAAAGAACCTTATTAGTGTTAAATACATGCTAATTATAAATTTCATCTTTCGCAAAATACCTTTCGCGGTGAATCTAAGGGAGGAATCAGAATAAGGAATTATTTCACACTGAAACTAGTGAATTGTCAGATTTCACTCTATGGATAATTCTTGGTTACGTTTGAGTTTTGTTCAAATGGATGAATTACGATTAAAATGCTCATGAAGTCTGATATAAACGTGTCTCACCAGCAAAGGAATAATGTATACGCATAGAAACTTGGTTACGAAAAAGCATAACATTCTGAAGGCATGTGGCTTGATATTCAACCCTTGAGTACTATCCCAAGTGCATTACTCTGTACAACTGTCGTAGAGATGATTGATCTTGCCGAGCATGAAGAGAAAGATATTATGCTTTTATGGGATCCAAATCGAAGCACAGATCTTGTGTGTATTGCAGAGCGCTTCTACTAACTGTGCTACATGCACACTCCAAATCTGAAACTGGAATCATTTTTGCTGGGTTTAGTAATAAACGTATAGCTATCGATTGTGCACCCAGAAAGTCTAACATGTCTAAAGTGATGTGCACATCACTTTTCTTTTATCTGTTCCCATTTATCTTTTTTTTTCTAACCACTTTCTATCCTTTGATTTTTTTTTGAGGTGCTTGGAATTATCCGATACAAACGTGTTCATGGAAAGTTGCACCAGCATTGGCGTGCGGCAACTCTGTGGTCTATAAGCCAAGTCCTCTGGCACCTGTGTCCGCTGTGATTCTGGCAAAAGTTCTGCAGTTATCTGGATTACCAGATGGCGTTTTTCAACGTTGTTCAGGTATAGTGTAGCGAGCACATCACTGATATATCAACCACAAAGTAGGTTTGTATCAACTGAATTGGCTTATTCGGTCTTCACCGCAGCCATCATTGTGACTTTTGGGCTTCTTATAGCCTTTTTTTGGCCGAATACTGTAGTTCCTCTTTCGTGTTACCATTGGTATACACAAAAAATCATTTACTTCTATATTTCATGTAATACACATGGTAGTTTCGTCCAATGTGTACAGTACCAAGTCTAATGTGAAATTGTTTTTATCAAAACGATCTCATGTAAAACGCTTTTGTCTTCACTACTTTTGAGGCGTCGGGAATATTTTCTTATTGTAGGGACATGCTGAAACCGGCACAGCACTCATCGAGCACATACTTGTAAAGAAAGTGTCCTTTACCGGGAGCATTTCAACGGGTCGAAAAATAATGCAGGTGTTCTTAATGAGCTTTGTTTCGGAATTGGGGACAAAATAGAGAATTTTTAGGGTTGTGCAGCTCGAAATATTAAGCCTATAACGTTAGAATTAGGCGGAAAATCTTCACTGATCATATTTGAAGATGCTGACGTCCAGTCAGCGGTGTCAGGTGCAATGATGGCAAATTTCTATAGCCAAGGACAGGTCTGTACGAATGCGAGTAAGGTGAGATGTGATTACTGAATATTATTTGTAAAAAAAAGTGTTTGTCAAGTATCTAAAGAAAATGAAGCTAATATAGGACACAATAAGTATGGTGAGTGTGAAAATTTCATACTCAACTGATTCGACTTTTGCATCGTTGGTTTTACAACATACGATTGAAAGTCTTCATACAAAAAAAAATGAACTCCTCTTTCTAGAAAAGCTGTGTGAATGCTTATGCTTAGAGAGAGTGGTGACAAAATAGGCGTCGCGTGTGCAACGGGTTAGAGCACTCGCCTCGGTGGGTGGGATGCAGGTTCGAGTTCCACCTGACGCGGAAGTTTTGCGCATCACTCTACATCGTTGGGTATATCCAAACATCATGCCACCGCTAAAAGTGGTTAAATTTCAAAAAAGAATCCTGTTTAATCTTTCTATTATATTATCGGAAACACTTATATAGTCCTTCTTTCATGGAAAATTTTGTTCTGTCGCAAGATGACGCTTGTTGCCCTAGAATCGTAATTTCAAGTAGTATAAAATCATCTGCAAGAGAAAAGATTAAGCCTCTAGAGTGATATACAGCGACAATGTAAGCTAGAAAGACTTTTTCAAATTCAGTAATGACGGACCGTTAGCAAGGCTCGTTGTTTATTTCTGCATTCCGTATCAAAACTGAGTTTCTTCAACGCTAGGAGGCTTATTGACGAATTGAAGACATCGGCCGAGTCTGTTGATACCGCAAACCCATTCAAAAATTCTCGGATGAATTATGGAAATGAAAAGTGACAAATTTAGAACATCTTGATCGAAGTAAAAGTCGGAAAGAGCAATTGAGCATATGGGTTCTGCATGAATCTTATAATATGAATGGAATTGCAAAAGTTTATCATAAAGTGTTTTCTGCGCTAACAATAATCAGCTTGTTGGTGCATTATGATCGTGCAATCAAAAATAAAGTTTGGATCACATTCGATTAGCTTCTGTGCAGGAGTAAGCAAAGATCGAGCATTTGTTCCGCAAAACAATCTCAGGGTAAGTGTTTGTTGTCTAATGAGCGGATAGAGCAGTGGCAGTACGAGCACGATTCTGGTTCTAAGACGCATCGAACTGATCAAACCTCTTGTCCCTCTTGGGCCAAGAAAATCGTAGTGAACTGGTCTTGGAACAGTTTTTTTTTCTGCAGTGTAAGTGAGTAGGTGAATCTGTGGCTATACCAGAACTCCTGGGAGAATCTCTTCGATTGTCATTCAGTGACATTCATAATAACGACAGCAGCCCTCAGGTAGAAGCTCAAGCCACGCATTAATAGTTTGAAATCTTTATAGATGCTGGATACTAGGGATGAGCAGAGCCGGCATTGTTGTCGTACGTTTGAAAAGGGTGGTTCAAGATATTTTTGAATATTTCCATAATTTTTATCAAGCCTATCGAGGTTTGGTAATGCATGCTAGTAAAATACGTATATTTCGACGGTTTCGTCTGCCTCATCTGTACCACACTCTACTGATAATAGCAAAAGAGGAACATGCTTAGTTGTGCGCAAAGTGAAATTTAAAGTGTTACACTGTCTCTTCTTCAATCGATGTTTTGTGGCAGTTATCGTATATGAATATTGTCCGTTATTCGGCAAATTTCTGAAAAATCTCATGATGGAAATTTTATGTATTTCCACAACTTTTTATCAAGCATTACTGATACTAGCAAAGGGGTGTGTAGTAATGAGAGGCGTGGAAACCGTCGAAACGTTCGTATACCATTAACATGCATTACAAAGCCTCAATAAGCGCTTTACAAAAATCTATAATAATATATCGAAGTTCTATAACGAGGTTTTTTCCCAAAATTAGTTGAATAAAAGACAACGTTAATATATGATTATAGTCACAGAATACCGACTGAAAAAGAGACGGCGCAATACCTGAGATTTCAGTGCACGCACCTAGACATGTTCCCATTTTACCACTATCAGTATGGGGCGTGTGATACTGATGAGATAGGCGAAACCGTCGAAACGAGGGTACGAATAGCGTACATTACAAAACCTTGATAAAACGATATAAAGGAAATATGTTTAGCTATTGCGAAGTCGTAACAAAATTTTTTCTAGAAAGTCAGTCGAACGAAAGAATATTTTGAATATTTTCGTACTCGAAAAGTAGGATCATTCGCTATAACTGCTATGAAAATAAATGGCATGATTTTTCAAGACTGTGCTGTATTTGAGAATTGCTCTCGGGCAGACGAATTTTTAGAAGATGGACAAAAAGTTCAAACAGAGTGCCACGTTTCAAAACATCTCGTCAATTCCAGAACAAGTTCACTTAAGGAGTAGTTCAAAGAAGAACTGTGTGATTTCATCAGATCTAGAGATCCGAACTTTTGTTCAGAATATGTGAGACTACAACAGATTGGCAAAAATCCCTTGATTTGAATGACTTTCATTTTAAATGATAAAACAGAATCGTTGAAAAGTGAACCGTTTTCTAATCTCTACACAAAGATAGATATTTTACCTTTGGTCCTGGATCTATGATTATACGACCTAAATGGTTCTCTCTCTATGTGTGGGTGTACAAGTGGGATACTATTCGAGTATGCACTGAGTTACAAAATTGTACTCAACGATGTTTTGTGTTTCAGGTTCTTGTACACCGCTCAATAGTAGAACAGTTTGTAGCATTACTCCGTGAAAAAACATCTGCGATGCGTGTAGGAGATCCACTGGATGAAACTACCAGGATCGGTGCTCACATATCACGCCAACACATGGAGAACGTGAAAAAATACATTGATGGTAAGTTTTTTGGCCTTATGTGTAAGCATATATGTATGTTTAAGGAACTCAACTTAGGTAATCTTAAAAGTATTCTGTGTTTCTTCAAACACTTGAAAATGCAGGTAACAATCATATATACAGTTTTGTGTGATGACATCAGATGTTACATTTGCAAATGGTTCTCGAGAAATTTTGAAAACTATATCTTCTGAAAATCTTCCCCTTGAAGGAACAAAAAAAGCCATTAAATTAAAAGAGTGCCGTCTTGAGACACTTGTACATTGTGGTTTTTTTTGACAGCATTTTGCACCAATTTTCGAACTAACAGGATAGTTCGGTGGCGCATAATCCGTACCGTTGACGGTTGGTTGCTGACAGATAGATGCGTCGTAGCGTAGAAAGAGTGGTGTCAAGGCTAGCGTCATTAGTGCAAGAGTTCAAGCACGCGCCTCCCGGTATGGTGAAATGTGGGTCCAAGCCCCAGCTAAGCAGAAGTTTTGCACATCATTCTACATTAGTAGAATTGTTGTTAATTATTCCTGCTAAATGTTGGCTTTTAGTGTCCTACTCAGATGGTAAATTGAATCCGTTTCGGGCAAATACAATGTTTCCTTCTTGCTAATGACATTGTGTCATCGCGTTAGTGGAATTACGAAGTACCGATTTAAGTCGATGATCAAGTCTGTGGCGTTGCTCAATAAGACATGATGTCGGTAATCAAGTTAAACGGACACTTAAAGTGTCATAAATCATCGCCGAACTATAGCAAAGGTTTGTAGCCGACGAACTAAATTATATGTGGGGTTCGATGGATTCGTATTGTGTTGTAAAGGTTCAAATCCTTTATATGGGTTATACCAAACAGTGAACCAAACAATAGCGTGGTACCAAACATTATATTATACATACAATACTACAATAATAACATAATAATAGTACATGACTGCGACATATGGTTATGTGAAAGTATGACTGTGAATGTGATGTGTCGTCGTTTGACGATACTACGAATGTTATTGTAACTGATGGAGCATGATTAAACGACGAAGCACATTTGAATTGCTATGCTCGCCCCGGAGTAACAAGCACTGACGGTGGGATCCAGTGGGTGAGTATATTGCAATATGATAAAATCGGGGTCACTACTGATTATATGTGGGCAGAATCCCTTCACCGCGGTGTTAGGCCGAGCACAGCCTAAGTGAGTTCGCTCCGCCACGTTAGTGATATGCTCCGTTCACAATTCTATTGAATCCATGTGACAGTTATATGAGCGCCACCTTATGATAGCAATTAGATACACGATAACGAGACTGTGTGAAGAGAGCAATAATGGATTGATAAGGAATTGAGGTGAGGTGTCCGGGTGAGGTCAGACGACCGTTCGGATGACGTCCTGCGATCGAACTGAGTGTTGACGTTGGCGGCAGCTGAGTGCCGCTCTGGGCACTTGGACCATTTTCTGTCTAAGGTACTCGAACCTCTGCGATTCCATTCGCTCTCTAAAGTCATGGACCATCTGCGGTGCCTAAATTACCATGTAATTTCAGAAAAAAAAAGCAAAGTTCCCTTGGGAGGTTTGCTATACGAACAATCTCCGGTGCGAATAGCACTTTTGAGTATTTTGAGTCTATGGCTAATTCTGTAACGTTTTCTGCTGGCTTCCAGCAAATGAAATTCATACTAGTCATTTTTTGTGGTAGATTTACAAAGAGTTTCCAATAATATATGTTTGATGAATACGGTGGATAAGCCAAATCATTCCACTCAAATACAAATTTGTGTTTAGCTCACAGAGATACAAACAGTCTAGCACCGTCGTTATGAAGCAGTTCTTGACTTTTTAATTCCAATAACTTTCTTGAATTAATTGCTCATACTGAGCTCATTAATTGAACAGCATGTGCTCCATTAACACTTTTGCGGCAGCCCATAATATTTGTGGCGTTGCTGTGAGACGACGCGTATTTTCGGAAACTGCAGAATTACTGGTTTTTTCGGTCTTTTTTTGTTAGACGGCTACAAATGAAGGAACGACCCCTTTCGCTGAACAGGTATTTCTACAAAAGTGTTAGTAATATTCGAAAATCTAACTCTCGGGCTACTGCGCCACGTGGCTGTTTTTGAAAAGGCCTCTTCATGACGCTGTAGCAGGAATAAAACATTTGTGTTTCACACACGCATATTTCTCGCAAGACAATCGTTCCCCCTGGAATTATGAGGGACTAATCGATAGCGTAAGTTTCGACGATCACAACTCTGTGCTGACTTTCTGGAAAGACCGTTTTATTGCAGTGTAACAGGAATTGACTTTCATATATGTGGCATATTTGCTTGTCAGGTAGTGGTGTGTTCAGTATGTGCTGGCCGTGGATTCGCTACTGCGATCAGCCAATCGCGCTGGAGCAACTCAATTGTGGAGTGCATGTTTTGTAATTTAATTTGAAATCCGCCTTTGAAGAAGCTTCAGATAAAACGCATAACTGTGATACTACAAGATTTCTTCTACATGTTCGTATGCTTTTTATACTTCCAGCGAAGTAACAGCAAAACCGCGCAGCCGGTGTTGTGAACTTATTTTTATTCTGGTTTTCGCAGCGTTAAGAAAGGGTCTTTCGAAAATGGAGAGCGTAGCGCAATAGCCAGAGATTTGGGCCTTCAAATGATCACTAGTATTCTTATAAAAAAGTAGTTGTTCAGCTAAAGAAGTGCTTTCTTTATTTGTCGCCGTCTAATAGAATAGAACCGTTTTTTGACAATAAAAAAAGATTCTTCGACAACTAAAACAATTGAGGGATTGCGAATACGACAAAATTATAGAGAAGACCGCGGTAGTTTGTATAGTATCTATGGCGCTGTTTAACATATACTACGTTGATGCATAAGTAATGGGGTTATTTGCATTGTTAAAGTTTGCCGTTTGATATTGGAATAAATTCTCAAGTAAATGTGGTCACGTTGTATATCCTTTCAATGTGCATTTTTCGTTTTATGTTCAATGCTAATAGTGTTTAACCTGCTGTTTATTCTATATTTATTAAGTCGTTCCATAAGTTTTGACCCCAAAGCATAAAGACCAAATTTATTAGCCAAAAGTAATGAAAATTGTGTGGTTTTGGTATCGTTAAATTGCGCATTTTCTTGCAAAGATTTTAGTATATAACCTGCCTATACTTGCTTCGAGATGAAGCTGTCTTGGGAACATTCGCTTGCTACTCATGCATGAAGGGCGTGTAGACAAAATGCTAGTGAAACGGTGCGCAAGATTAATGGAGTTCCACGATATTACGGTTACAGAAAGGACGGCTAGGAAGCGGTTTGTGGAGTTCAAGCTTGAGAGAAAGCAAGTTCAAAGCTTATCTCAAAAAAACGAAAAGTTATGCAATTTACCCTAACGGTGCAGGCGCCTATATAGCACTAGACCTATCGGCTCAGAACAACTCATATCCTTAACCTATCATGTGAATCTTATCTTCCTTGATGCACTGCAGTGAAGCGGTCTTTTTAAAATCAAGCATAGCGTTAAATTTACCGAAGCTTACGCTATCGAATGACTACTTACACTTTGAGTAAGGAGTTCTGTCCTACACGAAATGTGCGCATGTGTTAAGCAAATGTTTTTCCTCTGCTGAAGCGTTATAAAAAAAACATTTTTTTTTTCAAAAAGAGACCACGTAGCGCACTAGCCACAGATTCATCGTTTCGAATGATTATTGAAATGCAATGGAAAGTCTTTGTTTATTGAGAGCGATCGTTCCTGCATCACGTGTCGTCTAATCAAAAAGTACCTAGAACCCTTAGCAATAGCTCCAAAATAAATTCTTTGTTTAGCAAGCTCAACTGATTAGAATAAGTATAGGCAGAAACTTTTATGCACAAATCAAAACCAGCAAAAGGATAATGGCATCTGAAAGGTCATACCATCCACGTTATCTCATTATGATTGATCCTCTTAAAGGTTATATGTCACGAAAGTGTTAACGACTAGACTTTCTGGAAGTAGTTCACATCATAACATTTCTTACGTTGCTCCATGATCTTTTTCGATTGTTTATAGAGGTTCTATCGATCAAGTTAGCGGGATCATGGTTCACATAACTGTAACAGTTTAGAAAGTTTTGCATTTACTTGATTGGGGTAGGGGTTGGAATGGTAGAGAGGTTAGTGGTGCAGACTATCAAGAGAAAGGCGCTAGCTCCTCCCCCATCTTCAACGCTCTCTACAATCACCTGAGAACGTCTTGCTGCTATCTCCATAATTGCAAGGAGATTTGACTTGAGCAACGTTCTACGAGGTACAATGAGAGTGCAAAATCCTCAAGTAGCAGTTGAAACAACGCGCAAAATGTTTGAAGATCCTTGGGATGATGAATGCGAGGAAACGAATCGAAAACTAGAAGTGCAGAGATCCGCGCGGCAGCTGTGAAAACCAGTCATGTGAAATAAGATGAGTGAAAATAAATTGTTCATTGTCAGCCGATAAACAAATACAAAATGTCGTGACATTTCTGGAACAGTTCGTATTTATGCACAGCACGTCAATATTCAGTTCCTCATAAAAGTCTTATTTGGAAATTCGACATTGTTCCCAGCTTTCGAATACGCGTTCACTAATGTATGATGGCAGGTGCTGTATCGGATGGTGCACGTGTAGTCTGTGGTGGTGATATAGTGTCGGTTGCTGGACTTGAAAACGGCTTCTATCTCTCGCCCTGTGTTCTCTCTGATATACGCAAAGATATGGATGTTTATCGGTAAGCTAGTCTTTAGATTGCTATCGTCAAGTTCTACATAGCAAAATATATTCAGATTAGATCACAAGAGTGCTGCGATGTTAGCAAAGCCTAGGACCTGATGTAGATGTAATGGACTCAGACCACATCACCTTCTAAGGGAGGCGCCCGTTCGTTCTACACCATCAAAGCTCTGTATTTCACTCTGACGCACTTCAACCATTTCGGTAGCTATCAAAAATCACTCCCATCAACGGAACACGGCTTCATCTTGACTAAGTTCAATGCCTAGATCTGCACTTTAGAACAATCCGTGTTGAGGAGTGATTGGTGATAGCCAAAAATTACGGTCAAAACATGGCTTAGAGAATCGTATAGCGAGAACCTTCACAGGTGATATGAACGCGGATTCTGAAAAGGTGTGGTCCTCTTTTGAGTTCATTACACATACATCAGGTTTCAAGTTTTCCCCATAGCATTCCTTTGGTCAAATTTCAGAACGTTACCGTTGCAATGACTTAAGCAATAAGTGGAAGTTAACATCATGAAAATGCGGCTGTGGTGCGAAAGTAATTGCGGTTTTAGAATTTACGTTTTCCGGTAATTTTAGTTTTTTCTTATCCCAGTATAAAACGGCGAATTTCAACGATGCATAATCCGTCGTTACTTTTGCAGCGACCATAATTACTCTACTGTTGACTCAGGTAGATTGTCAAATGCTCATTTGCACCGATCTCTGATGTATAGTGCGAGATTTGCCAATGATTTATCAGGGTAGCCTAAGCTAAGCAGTTTGACAAAACGTTTAGAAATTCTCTCAGGAGTGAAGCAATAACAGGAACTGGAGTAGCTTCAATGTAAATTAGGCTAAGCAATTTGCCTCTACTCTAAAAAGGCGGGCGGTTGTCTGTCTGCTGGAGATTCATTAGGAATTTCTAAAAAATTCAAAAAAAAAATTAGGAAAAAAAATGTCTGAAGTTGAGTTTTATCAGTATTATGCTGACTTGGGAAAATCATGGTCAGCGGTGTTCTGTTGAGCGATAAATACCACAGTGCTTGAATGGGATGCGTTTTTTGAGAGAAATCACGTAATACACTCTAACATCGACTAAAGTGTGTGGTTTTAGCGAAGAGATTTTTGGAGCGGTACTCCTTGTAATACCTTTTGACAGCGAAGATGAAGCAGTAGCCATTGCTAATGATACTACCATGGGCCTTGCTGCGGGACTCTTCACCAAGTGAGTTCTGTACCAGTTGAAAAATACGAATTACTTGTAGAAATTATGTATATATGTATGCAGGGAGTTTATGCGCTAAGTGAATCTCTCAGTTTCTTTACTTCTCTCGTTGTTAACGTGTTAGAAAATTTTCCACTACCTTAGTTTGCTTCGGCAACATTTCATCCTATTTTTCCATACTCTTGAATGCGTTTTTATGGTTGACAAAGGCTAGGGTGTGGTTCATAATACCAAAATATCTCTTCAATACTGGATTACTTTTCCTCTGTGTTAACTTCATTTACTGCCCTCTGAAGATACGACGGTCCAACGTGTTAAACCGCTATAGCGTAATTAAAAAATCTTGATTAGGTACTACTTCGGATGTAATTATAGTCATCCTCATAGTAAAAAAGTTTTTACGTTACTAGCACTCCCTCTTGCCAAGGTGTGTGACCCCGGAAACATGGTACTGTTTCAAAATTTCATTGCACTTCGACTCTTTACATAGAGACTGATATTTCGTACTTTTGTTGTGAGACTAAAACTTGTAGAAAGCATTTCCAATTGCGTATAGTGAAAACCTTCCTATAATCATTTCTAAATGTTCTAATGCAGTGGCATACCTACTTTTGTTGAACAAGATTTCTAACCTAAACGTCAAAAAGACATCGTTCGACCAAACTAGCTTTCTTTCTGATTTTCTCTATCTGTCCTCTTGCTTACCTGTTCATAAGTGTCTTGTTCCGTCGTCGATACTAGTGCAAGCCTTCAATCTAAAGGTACCTTTTGAAGCGAAAACTGCAAAATATGTGTCGTTATCTGCCACATAATGTCACTGAAGTGATAATTAAAACAAAGAAGGTTGAATACTTACTGTGCCGTAAAATTCATAATTTCTAGAGATCTCGCACGAGCGCATCGAGTTGTCGATCGTCTACATGCTGGGACTGTTTATGTTAATACCTTCAATGACGTCTGTAAGTGTCTTTTTTCCAATGGCGTCATTCTTTTCTTGAATGTGGTAGAAAAACTACCTCTATTTTGAAGAATGCCTATGACAATCGAGTATCAAGTACTTAGATGGCATACCTGTAGACCATTCTACGTCATTTGACCGAACTCAAGCACTTTTTCTCTCGTTTTCGATTTCTCAGTCGTAACGATTTAATACGGTCAGATTCAAGGATGGAACTGACTGTGACTTAAGAAGCTGTTGTTTTCTCTGTTAATATGTCGAATATCAGTATAATTTCCTTAGAACTATCAAATGACAGTGCTAAGGTTGTGCCGAGTCTTTAATCAGCAGGTGCTAGAGTATTTCAAGGTCTGGTGCTTTGTTGCTAGGATTGTTTCCGGATGAGGCTGACCGCTGCTTTACAGTCAGTGAATGATATGCAGTCTTTCGTACATGTATCAGTAATATAGGATTTTAGTAGTTCTCGGCCTGTCGACTAAACCGCACAAACAATTGCATCCCAGAAACATCCTGCACGCAAAGCAGCATATCTCCTCAGTTCCCCAGCAGCTGCCAACTGCCCATGGTAAATATTCCAGAAGACCCTGGCACGACTGATTGCAGGGAAATCTTAGCAAATATATACTTTAGTGCACTTGTTATATCACTGTATTCGATTCGATGCAATTAGTAGAAAGATCTATTTTGAAATAACTAAGTATTGTGAACACTCTGCTTGAATCATCGCTGATATGAAAAAGGCCAAAGGACCGAAACGCTGGCCTCGACAAACTTAGTCAGCACTTAACATATCAGTATCATAACGAAATAGATCACATCATAGTAAATCGAAGGTTTTGCTTGACCGACGTCGCTGTTGTTCCTAAATTCTACACGGGATCAGACCATCGCCTCCTTCGCGCAACGTTCCGATTTTCGAGGAGAGGAGAGAAAGCCGCTAAATTCAAACAACGAAGTCCCAGAACTACCATAAACTGGGATGTATTCAAATCATTAGTCGGCTCTTGGGAAGATACCGTTGTCGACAACATCGACGAAGAATACGATCGACTCGTTGAATATCTTCACGTTAGCGCTATTAAAGCCGAGAGTCCTAAGGTCACAAAGAGACGCTTGTCTCCGCAGACACTCGAGCTGATACGTCAACGTGGAATCGCACGAGCTGCAGGCAACCGAAACTTTACGTCCGAACTTGCTAAACGATGCAGAGAAGCGATAAATGAAGACCTTAAAGAGAGAAGAGCAGCAGTTATGGCGGAAGCTGCAGAAGCTGGGAAGAGCATTCGCATAGCCCAGCGAGGCTTCGCCGACTATAAGAGCAAGTTGATTGCACTCCGATACCCTGACGGGACACTTACAGCTTCGAGAAGGGCTATGGAGAAAATCATCCACCAATACTACTCGGATCTCTTCGCTAGCCACGTCCTCTTACCGTCATATAAATTGAAAGAGGACGAATATGTCGTTCCACCGGTCCTCCCTTCCGAAATCCGACATGCTATATCGTCGGTGAAAAGCAGAACAACACCCGGTCCAGACAGGATTAGACCAGAACATCTGAAGAACCTGCCGCCAGTTCTCATCAACACCCTGGCTCGGCTATTCACTCGCTACCTGTCAGAATGCAAGGTCCCTATTCAATGGAAAACCAGCAAGACCGTATTGTTGTTCAAAAAGGGAGACCTTCACGACATAGGCAATTATCGCCCAATCTTCTTGCTGTCCGTTGTCTAGAAACTCTTTACTCGGGTCATCCTAAACAGGATCGCAGAACACTGGACGAAGGACAGCCATGCGAACAAGCAGGGTTCCGAAAAGGATTTAGTACCATAGACCACATCCACACGATCACAAGACTCATTGAAGTTTCGCGAGAGTACAAACAACCACTCTGTCTCACTTTTATCGATCTGAGGAAAGCCTTTGATTCAGTGGAAACAGAAGCGGTTATAGAGGCTCTGGATAACCAGGGCGTCTCTACTCGGTATATAATGATCTTCGTGAGCTTTATGAAGATTTTACGACCAAAATATCTCCATTCTACAACAATATCACCATTGACGTAAGAAGAGGGGTTCGACAAGGCGATACAATTTCGCCAAAACTATTCACTGCCACCCTACAAAACGTCATGCGAACATTAGAATGGGAAGAAATGGGAGTGAAAATTGACGGTCGACAATTAAATCATCTTCGCTTTCAAAAGATCGACTGTTTTTGAAACCCCCAAAAAACATTCAATATAATTCCAAAAAAGAATGATTTAAGCTCAAAAAGGGGTTGGTACGCCCAGGGTCATACACCGGTGTTTCGGAGGTTCGTCCTCCTCATCAGTGACCCCCGCCCCACATTCAGCCCTGCAATGAAGCAAGGAGGGAGGCGTATGTGGTGATGGCCTTGTGTACTATGACACTGTACCATCACCACCTCTCAGTCGATAGATTTTTGCTGTTAGATCAAAACTAATTCAAAAGATCGACTGTTTTTGAAACCCTCAAAAAACATTCAATGTAATTCCAAAAAAGAATGATTTAAGCTCAAAAAGGGGTTGGTACGCCCAGGGTCATACACCGGTGTTTCGGAGGTTCGTGCTCCTCATCAGTGACCCCCGCCCCACATTCAGCCCTGCATTGTCGCTTTGCTGATGATATCGTTCTCATAACACCAAACATCAGCCAAGCAGAACGAATGTTGACTGATTTCGATAACGCCTGTGGAAAGATTGGTCTTTAACTGAATCTTACGAAAACAATGTTCATGAGGAACGGATGGGTTTCTAATGCCCCATTCACGCTCAACGGAACGACGATCTCCGAATGCTCCAGTTACGTCTATCTAGGTCGTGAAATCAACATGATGAACGACCTAGCTCCAGAGTTGAGCAGGAGGAAACGAGCGGTTTGGGGAACGTTTAAGAGCATCGAAGATGTAGTGAAGAGGACAAAGAACATCCTACTCCGTGCCCACCTTTTCGACTCGCAATTATCCCTGCCCTAACGTATGCAGCAGAAACCTGGTCGCTACGTAAGCAGGATGAAAGATCACTTGGACTTATCGAACGCGCAGTCGAAAGGTCGATGCTAGGAGTATCCCGTATTTCGCAAATGAGAGAAAGGATCCGAAGTTCCGACCTACGTCAACGATCGAAAATCAGAGACGCCGTTCTACACGCCAGGATATCGAAAATAAGGTGGGCCGGACACGTGAGGCGCTTCAACGACAACCGAAGGACGAGAGCCGTTAGCGACTGGATTCCTCGGGACGTCAAGCGCTCTAAAGGAAGACCACTGACCCGTTGG
Source organism: Parelaphostrongylus tenuis (assembly GCA_019055375.1). Taxonomy (NCBI): domain Eukaryota; kingdom Metazoa; phylum Nematoda; class Chromadorea; order Rhabditida; family Metastrongylidae; genus Parelaphostrongylus; species Parelaphostrongylus tenuis. The sequence goes on from JAHQIW010000420.1 coordinate 27,462, forward strand.
TCCGATTTCTTCACGAAAGCGATGGAAGAAGGATACGATGCTCAGCGAATCTCCAGAGCGAGGAGGACCCACTTGGCTACTCTTGCATGCGATAGGGAAAAATGGAAGAGTTGCTGGTACCCGCTCGAGTCACTCGACGATCAACGGGACGACAGGTGATACAGGTGAAGGACCATAGATCATCAAAGAACAACACAACTTCTCCCATATACACATCCCAAAACTTCTGGAAGTAACAAACGAAGAGTCACGGAACAACGGATACGTTGAGATCCGCATATCATGTGAGAAAGGCTTTCCAAATAAATAGGCAAGGAGTGCTAACAACTAACTCTGAGAAAAACTGCACAGCTTTAAGTTTGCGGAAAACGCACACCACTAGGAGTAGACCTTCGATCTGTCTCGAGTTAACTTATAAGCCCATTTCATCTGCCACCGATCCTAATAAGATTGTTAGAGAAAGTTGAGAAATTCAAGAATTGCCGATTGGGCTCAATGAAATATATGGTTGACAAGATGAAAATAAGTGTTACTTTTTAGGCCACATTCCCTACTTTACATTTATTACCTGAGCCGATATATGTATCTCGCCGTGGATTCCGGCGCTTCTTGCAGTTGATTTATCTACTTGCCTCTACCATTCACGAAGTTTTCGAAATTTTTTGGCTATGGCTTTGGCTGATGCTTGAGGATTCTTTTGCCTTCTTCTTCACAAACGTCGCTGAATGCTGGTAGAACAGATTTTACTTGGAGTCCTGAAATAGGTCAAATGAGATGTTCTTATTTGTATCAATGGGAGTAAGCTTGTGCCAGACAGGTCTGACATCAGCTCTTGACTCAGAGGCATGAGAGGATTGATGGCTCGAACCTTTGCCTGGGTTTTAGGCCCTTGACGTAACGATAGAAGAACCCCCGCTGCACTACATGCTCTTTAGCTTTGTTGGACGACGTGCACTTTTGCAGTACATGCACGTCCGCTCGGACGGCGTTGGTCGTTTTGTGTGCTTGCGCTGTTCAGGGCCTTTTTCGTTGGACATATTTTTTCCAACAGACTTTTTGCAGTCACTTGATCCATGTGGAGTACAGAATGCATTATAAAAAACGTCCATAGATGGCTTTCTCATTGCGCTGTACCTGCGCAAAAGGAATACTACATTTTGCCTTGGGAGCAATAAGCTCACACTCCAATGTAAATGCGGATCTGCCGGTAGATGCACCTAGTTGAGAACTTAAGGGAGCTTTATTGTTACGAAAAGATGGTACATCACTGGGACTTCTTCGAGGGTATTTTTGTACAAAGAGCTCATGTGTCTCGAAAGTTCGCATGTTTCAGTGGGCTAGATCCTGAAACGCACTCATTTCAGATTGTTATCACCAATTCCCCCCCCCCCCCCCCCCCCCGATGTTGTAATAGTGTAACTCGAAAACGTGTTTGACATTGTACAACTTTCCAAGGAATCTATGTGGAAATGTTTCTAATATACAGCGGGAGTGAGCATAAGAGTACGCATTCATTTGTGGAACTTTTTTGAAAAAAAGGAAAAAAACGTTATGGTCTAGAGATTGGAAGGATAAGCAGAGGATCATGCAGAATCCGTGTAAGCTGGGAAATGTGTGAGTCTATCAAGTGAGAGGACGAAAATCTCAACAAACTAACATCCCGCGCTTTTTTTGGAGTCCCACGGACTGAACGCCGTTTCGTATTTCACTGCAGCCGTCATCAAACCGTATTGTCCAAAGACGCGCCAGCAATTAGTGGCTACTGTCTCGAATGGGTTAATTACTATAAAAATCACCGAATAAATACATTAGAGTCATTTAGCGGACATCACGTGCGTAAAACACGCCAAAGTGCCACTTTTCCTGCTTTCATGAACGTTACGTATGTTTTTGATGAGGAGATAACTACAGGCGTCACAAAGCAAACATGGAAACCTTCTTTGAAGCTCTCTCTCTCTCTCTCTCCATATTTTGCTGTCCCTCGGCTCTTCACTCGAGTTTAGACCCTTGTTCGCCCTATAGGTACATGGTCGATATAGTGCTGGTAACCGAGTCTATATATGAGATATTAATGGGCGCTATTCGTTCATCATGCCATCAATCTGTTGCGAATTCCATTTCCATATTACCTCATCGATTAAAAGCATACTAAAAATACACAATATATAATCAATCTTAACTTGATCAATTTTGATTGCAGCACCATTTGTACCTTTTGGTGGCTTTAAAGACTCGGGTTTCGGACGGGAGAATGGCAAGGCGGCTATCGAGCACTACACGCAGATAAAATCAGTATTTGTCTCCGTAGCGCCGAAGCTTGACAATCCATTTCAGTGAAGGATTAACGTGACAAGCATCTAACAACTAGAAACGTCTTTTCAATCTCGTGATACATGATCGCTTTTGTGAGTGAAATTCCCGTTTCTAATCTTTCTCACTTCAAGGTCTGATTAATGCTTGTAAACAAGTGTATTTTCAACAGAAACTTTTGCATTTTTTGATGATGGGAAGCGCACAGTACTCATAAAAATGACAAATACAGTGGTTGTGTTGATAGGAATACATGTTTTTCATTTTGTGCTTGACTGTTGTATTTTGTATGATTATTGATTTCAAGCTGTGAAAAATTCTCTTCTTGTATTTATTTTTTCACTTATCTTCTTCAAAAAGCGAGTAAATGTATTTTCCGCGAGTACATTTATTACATATAAGGCACATACGAACAATAAATAAATGATCAACTTTGAAAGTAAAAAATGACACTGAGAGATCAAAGGTGATACTTATTCTGATAAGATAGTTTCATGAAAGCTCATCTATGGAATAAATGGAAATAAAACAGTGCAATGTCATGAAGCTGCCATCGTGGAGTAGTGTAACCATAAAGAATCGATTTCCAATAGAAACAAGCAGACATCACCGAACGCAAGATAAAAATGTGAAAGTTTGAACCCGCTTTATAAATCATGAATTTATTAAATTTTGGAGTAGCTAAGACATGCATAAAGCGAAAAGTTAAAGTTGTCTTGCACTACTGACTACCGAAACCGCAGAGCTTCTCTGACAGATCCAATGAGTGACTACTACTTGTTTTTCACGTGGTTCTCTAAAGCCGCACCATCTGGTCACTGTAAACACAAGTGGGGGAATATCATAATAGACCATTATCATTATATATATGTATATATACATATATATGTATATGCATATATACACACATATATACGCATATATTATGTATATAAATATGCATATATATATATATATATATATATATATATAAAATCTAACACTGAGCAGAGCAACGAAGTCTTTACTGAGCATGGCAATCTCATGAAAAGCTGAGAGAAAAGATGTAGATATTTCTACAATTTTTACTTTAATAGATGCAGTCAAAAACAGTGAAGTTTTTCAACATGTGGGCAGCATATACTTCGTAAAAAAAAAAAGAAATACTTATCACTAATTGCTGAGTAAGAAGATGAGCATAACATAAATTAGTGAGCAGTAAAATCAGGCTAAATTGTTACTTTGAATGCGGAGAAAATTGGCGTCAAAGGTAAACAATGTATAAAGTAAGGCTAATTGCCATCAAATAAAGTGACACAGCGCATTTGTGAAAATTAAATGTTAATCGACCGCTACTCAAATTAGGCCCTAAATTGACGGCCACGTGATTGAGTCAGTTCGATTCAAGTCGTTTGCAACCCCGACTCTACCTTAACTTCCTTTCTAAATCGACATGTTATTTCCACATAATCCAGTGCTTGAGTGATAGAAGATGCGGCTAGTAATGACTACGTGTGAGTTCATAACACGTCACAGAAGGGAAGATAAAAAGACCGAGAGTTTACAGCGAAAAACCGGTATCAAACATACGGAACAATCCTCGGTGTACGAATCATAAAATGCAGTAGCATATGCTGCTGCTGTGGAAGTGATGGAACCACTCCGGTACAAAATAAGGTTGGTGAGAAAATAGTCGAGATATTCTCCACACTCATTTTATTCTGTGCGCTATGATCTGCCACCTTAAAATACAAACACAGTCTTAATAGAGGTTTAATGGTTGAAGAAATGTATTAAACTTGACCTTCCGTAAGTGTATCAACAGCGCATTCAGAGTGAGAGCATTCGCTTCGGAAAGTTCTTCCAACGCTTTTCTGAAAAATAAGAAAAAACCTTTGATCATAGTAAGACTTAAGTTAATCGCACTCATCGTCATTTTGCATTGGGAATGTAAAGATTGTGTTACCTTTATTAAGATTTACATTCTAAACATGAGATAAACATGGGGCTCCGTGATAAGAAATTACTTTGAAGCTTCATTATAAATATGACATCTATTCCTACTCTTACTCGCTTACATTGGACTGGATGTTTTCTTGGATTTCGCACTGCAATGTATAGCGGGAATTCATCTCCTACCCGTATCCTCTGAGCCCAAAATGAGTTGGACATTTCCACTTGGTAGCGCGGTTAACAGTCAACAACTTAGTCACTAAACACCAAGAGTCGACGACTTGAGAAAACACTAGAAAAAGTTCACGAGTTCAGTAAAGCAAAAATCTCCTCTAACTGTAAAGAAACCAACTAAGGTAATTGTAGCGATGACCACACTTACTTATGGAGAAGGGTTTCCAAATACTCAGCAAGTTGTAACATAAAGCAAAATAGGCAATGTTATCAAAAATTTGCATAAATAAAGGGCAATGCAGACGAAAAACACTAATCTTAATCCATTTTCTTTTACTTTGCCAAATAGATCTTTCGTTGTGATTTATGTATTCAATCGGTAACTTTTTCAGATCATATGGAGTCAAGCGTGGAAGAAAAAAATTTGCATTTTGCATTTGGCAAAATACGTTGAACTTTTAGAAGTAGAATTTCGCACGTCCACCCAGATGGATGCTGCCTGTCGGCGATGAGTGTTCAAAAATGGCTTTATTCCACTAAAATCACAAAGTTGGACGCTTGAGAGCATTTTTCCGTCACAAAATATGGCAAATAACTGGAAATATGCACATGACTGCACTATAACTGTTTACTTCAAACAGATGTTCACAAAAAGTTCTCTCATGAATGTCCATATTTCCGACTTCTATAAATTACAGTACCATTCAATCCAAACGACTATTCATTCGTGCACTAATCAGAACTAATCAGAAGTGTCCGCATCGAGTGGAACGTATCAGTGGGGAACATTTGAGATAACAAAGTCTAGAGTGTAGATGAAATGCTAGTAATAACCAATACCCATGAGATTTTCGGGCGGATGGGAGAATAACGATAGTTTTTCCTGTTCTACAAAACTATATTGAATTTTTGAGAGAAATCCCAACATAACTGATTGAAAGGTATTGCTATATGCCGTGTTTAGCACCCGTGAACCACTGACTTAAAATCACTCTACACTACAACATCAAGTGATCATTTCACTTGAGGTAAGGTGATACATCTTTGGCGCCGCCACCATTAATTGTAGGGGTGGAACGAAAAGTATGTGGTGGTAATGAGGAGTGCGAAAACGCCGAAATGTACGTCTACCACTAGAGATGCCATATGACCTGTATCACCTGTCGTCCCGTTGATCGTCGAGTGACTCGAACGGATACCAGCAACACGCCCATTTTTCTTTATCACGTGCAAGAATAGCCCAGTGGTCCCTCCTCGCTTCGTTGAGCATCATATCTTTCTTCTAGCCTTTTCGTGAAGAAATCGGACCATGGGGTCAGCGGTCTTCCTATAGAGTGCTTGATATTTCGAGGAATCTAATCGGTAACGGCTCTCGTCCATCGGTTGTCGTTGAAGCGCATCACGTGTCCAGCTCACCTTATTTTGGATATCCTGGCGTGTGAAACGGCGCCATATACTAGACATCTAAAACGTTTGAAAGTATCTATTGGACTATACTGAATTTTTAAGCGAGGTCTCAATAGAGTCGACTAGAAAGCAGTGCTACATTCCGTGTCTGTTAGCAGTGAGTCATCGAATGAAAATCACTCTAGAACGTAGCATCAACTTATGTTTTCGCTTGACGTGGAGTGATGTTGTAGTGATGGGGCGTGAGAGAACGTCGAAATGTACGTCTACCACTAAAGATGTCATAGAACAGGCTTCTGATAGGCTTGAGAAGATGTATCAAATATAGTTATTTCTATATTCTAAAGTGATTGAAGAACTGATCACAGTGAAGACACTGAAGCTCAGGATTCCCTCGCGATCTACGTCGAAAGAAGAGAGTGCATCGGAGGACGACGACAAAGGTGCGCTGACGGCAGTGTTGGAATACTTGATTTCTCACATCGTTAACTGGACCTTCGAGATTAACAATATAAGCACAGGGCTCAACCTCACTCTGACCTAACTCCGGATTTAAGAAATCAACACAAAATTTGCCCTTCACTAGCTCGCTCTCCAATTCACAAAAGATGACCCTTTCCAGCGATGAAAACTGTAGAACGGCACTACATGGTTATTCTGAAAAGAAGGGCGAGTATTGTAGAGCATTCAGCGAAACGCATACGATTGAAAATTTTGCGAGAAAAAAAAGGGAACCACACACAAATGCGAAGACCTTGGTGGAGAAACGAATCAGAGGCAACAAATACCCAAATTCACAGAATGTAGAATGTATAATGTTGTAATAAGTGAAAAAATCAGTATCTGATTGTGAAGGCGTTGAACAAAAATAATTAATCGTCTACAGTTTCCACCTGCAAAACTCAAATATTATCTGATATGACATAACATGTTTTGACTGTTTGTAAAGCATGATAAGTGCTAGATAGGCGCCTGATTTGTCCACGAGGACTCATCAGTAGCACAGTCTCTTTAGGTTCAGCCGGTTCCTTGAGGCTATACTTTTAGATAAAAAAATCGGCGCGAATAATTTTTCTGCAAGTCAAGTGACAGAATCCCCTGACATTGCAGTGACCAAAAGTCCAGCTTATAGCTGCTAAAATGCATCACACCACTTCAGTCATCGCTTGTTCACAACTAATATGTCTTGTTGATTGAGCAAAAACACGAAGTTGTTGAAAAACTTATTTGATCGGACGATGTTTCAACGTGTTTCGCCGTTTCGCCCTTCAAAGCCGATAGATCCGAGGTTCAACTCAGATCTATCGGCTCTGAAGAAGATGAAATATGTCTGAACATCAGCCGATTATATAGGTTTTCCTACAACCTCGTGCTTTGGCTTAATTAACAAGAAATATGTAATTGATTTGTAATGCCGAAGTTGAAGGAAAGTCGACTTTCAACTTCCAAATAATATCAATAAACGTACAAGGAACAGTACCTTGAACATTGTAAAATAAAGATAACAGCCTTTGATGGATAACTAATCTCTTTTGGAAAAAAGCACCGCATGAACATCAAAAATACAAAAAGAAATCACGGAACGGTAAAATAAAGAGCTAGCAAAAAAGTTAGAGATGATCACGAGTTCTGGTCATTCTACCCCACCATCAATGAATGAAAGTAACTTACACGGGTTCTAAACATCGAGTACTGGACGTTCTAGATTACTTTTTGCAAATCAATGATTCGTTATTTCAAGACATACCGGCAAGCTCTAGTCTTTTCGTGTACACTACGTGCATTTGCAAACGCTCTGAGTAGTGCCTTGTAGACACTAAACGGGACAAGTTGTTGTGGCAATAGTCGTAGATACAACTTCAAAAGTCCACATATAGTATGAATATCGTCTACCTATAAATGTTCTCTCCATTAGACCACCAAACATTTGCAGACTTGAACCAAAATGGCACAATCTTTAATATCACCTACATTACAGAAAAATCCTAACATTCGTCTACATTTGAGATTCAAACATGGTATGAACGCACCTGATTCAAATCGACAACTTGTTGTGAATCGAACTGTCTTTTTAGCTTTTCCATGTGATCATGAGATCCAGATACCCGATAAATACCTTCCACAGTGAGCCCACGCACTTCAACCTGATAGAAACCAACTTCATACAGCAAACAATCATAAAGATTCATATAAATGAAGTTAAATTTGACAACACAATGACCATGCAATCAAAACAGCCTAAAGAGGAGTAAGATTGCAGCTGTTCTTCGAAACATATGTTTATTTCGCTTTTATCGAGAAAAGAAGCTAGCAATTTTTACAAGAATTGTTAGCGATTCCTTCCAGATGATTCACTTCATAGTAGCTAGATGTTCCTGTGTGGCCAACTGCAAAGTACAGCAGAGTGTTCAAGCACCTAGCAGGGCCACCCAAGATTATAAAGAGCTCGACGTTTTCATCCGGAAAGCCCAGCTAAGGGTGAACCGTACCAGGATGACCGCCGTCTTAGTAGCTATTAGTCGTAGAGTGCTAATCTTCTTCTGATCCACAAATTCGGCGACTCCCATAATCTGTCTCGGGACTCCTGGGAACAAAATAGCTGAACCAGCAGTTTCCTGTATTGGGCTCGCCAAACATACCCATGTACTTGAAAGTTTTGGCCAATCCTTTATTCAAGATATGGGTAAATATTCCAGAGAAAATTACCGAACACTTTCAGAGGAGTTAGAATTAAGAATCCTCCACAAACTCGCAACAAAATTTGGCTCAACAAGACTACGCAGAAATAGCAACGACATATTTGATAGCACTTTACTGATATCTTCGTCAAAGGTGAAATACCTCTTGAATACATTTGGTGACTACAGGAGGAATCGGTGTCGAATGTGCTAAGCAGAGTGTTGTAAGGTCAACAGCAAACATCCTCTTAACGTATCGAGCTTCTGGTCGACAGTCTGGTAACGTGTGCTCAGAACAGCGCTTGTGAGCAGCGAATCCACAGTCTTCACATCGCACCCCCTCAAAAGTAGGATTTATCTAAGTTTTATTTGAAACACTTTAAAATATGTAGCTTCTCTTGAATGGAGAAAAGGTCACACTTGCAGAAAACTAAATTTTTCTTTCATCTCTTTGCTCAAAGCGGCTAGTTATGTTTCACATGCATATGACCTTACATAATTCAATAGAAAATAGACAGCTGCAAAGACAACAAGACAACAGGCCAGACAGAAATGGGCGACTGTATCAATGAATGCGGGCGAATAAAATATGGCAACAAAAAATATTTTGGGAGGAAATAGCATTTGGATGTAAGAGACAAATAGAAGGTTCTAAAATCACCTGTTGCACCAGTCCCCACATGAAATTTCGGCAATAATCACAGTAGTGAGGCATTTTAAATGTATGCGGTGCGAAACTATGAGAACGAGCAATTGGTTTACGTTCAGTGCTCTTCGTATATTGCATGTATGGGCTACAAATGATAAGTTTGCAAAACGAATCCATCTATCAATCAACAGTTCTAGATGCTCCGTACCTATGCTCGTAAATTGCTTCGTCGGCCATTCGTTTAATGTAATCTGAAGCATGTTTGTCCATAAACATTGAGATCAATCCGTCAGCGACTAATAATTCTATTGTTTCAAACCGCTTCTCTCCCACATAGTGTGTCCCATCGTAGTATAACTGAAAAGCAAATAGAATTTAATGCCGGAAAATTCAATAATCACCAATTAAAGCTAACATCTAAACATGAGAAATAAATCCGAATCCTGCCTACCAACAGTATCAAAAAACAGTGAGAAAAAAATCGACTTTCAAAATGATTCTAAAGGTATCCGAAAGGCATCGACTGGATCCACTTCTAAGCAGACACTACATTGTTAACGCGTATTTTGACGCTCGTTCGCGACGAGATGCACTTTTATGGGTTCACGCGCGGGTGTTCGTTTCGCAGAGTGCGCATACTTATTATGTGTAAACAAGCCATTCACTAAATTCCTGACCTGGACACGGTATTCACTGGGATTTTTATAGTCATCGAGAGCATGTAAGACACAGATCCCGTACTGAAGCTCGTCCATCCACTGAAGGCTTTTTTCGTACACAACGAAAACGATTTTATGGTGAGGGAGTACTACTCTTCAAGAGTTCGTGGCCCAGACAGTGCATCAGTGAAAAGAGATAAGAATAAACGAGCTGATCTGACATCGCACCAAGAGTTTGACATCATTATTAGCAAGGAAATAACTGGTTTCGGCTTTTATACCAGGAATGGTTACTTTGTGAACAAACTAGCTCAGGAGTTGAGGAAAAGGAAACAAACGAAATAGTGAGCGCTTGAAAGCATCGATAATGTAGTGAAGAGAACAAAGAGCATCAGTCTTCCTACCCATCCATCGACTCACCGATCTCAACATATGCATTAGAAACACGGTGACTACGTAAGCACTATGAAAGATCACCTGTGTTTATCGAATGTACAGTCGAAAAATAGATGCCAAGAGTACTCTGCAACTCGCAAATGAGAGGAAAAATCCAAAGTTCTGAGCTATGACAACGACGAAGTCAGTAATGCAGATTTGAACACCACGCTATCAAAGATAAGGTGTGTTGGAGATGTGATGGATTTTAGCGACAACGTATGGGAATTGTTATCAACAGGATACCTAAAGGTCTCAAGAACACGACAGGTGCACCACTGGTGCGATGGTCCAATTCTTCACGAAGAGCATGGAAAAAAAGATATGTTGTTCAACAAACTGCTGAGATGATGAGGCCCCACTGGGCCGCTCTCGCATACGATGGGCAAAAAAAGGGAGCTTTACAGGAGCTCGCTTGAGTTACTCGACAATAAACAGAAAGACAGATGATAGTTACTCTTGCGTCTTGAATGGGATGGGACGACGTTACAACTAAAAGGCAAATATTGTAATGTAATTGCTAAAAGCAGACAAATTCATCAAAAAATTCTTGCACATTACACTAATTCTTCGATGAATCATCGTCCAGAATGGGTTAGCAAATAAAAGGCTTAAGAGTAGACGAAATTGCCGTTAGAAGTCGAGTATTCGTGTTATCGACGTTTGATTTCAAAGTAAGGAAATGAACATTACCTTATAATTTAACACCCGTCCATCAAAAAACATACAGAGTGTGAACGCGTCTTGAGAACGAAGAGATTCTCGAACTAGAAATGCACCTTCACCTGCTTCCACAAGCATGCGATCTGCCTGTAAAGTACTCAACAATAGGTTCGTTTTAGTGCAATAACCAAAAATTCATTATTCATATAACTAACAAACAAAAAGTTCCCGAGATACATCTGAACCTGTGCTATAGAGACCAAAAACATTGTCTACTTCGAGAGAGCGCATGATCGTCGATGATCTAGAGGTAGTTATTGGACACAACTAACAAATCGACAAATATTTAGCACTCAAATCTCGCCTCGATCTCGCTCACCTCCATGGTGTTGAGTGCGTATTCTTAGGTTTCAAAAAAAAAAAGTATTGTGAGAATTCGGGTTCTTTTCCGTTACACGATACGGGATAAAGAAACGACCACTCTCGCTGAACAAAAGCATCCCATTGCATTTTCAGCATTCAATTGAAAGTTTGAATCTGTGGCTGGGGACACTACGTATCCGTTTTTTGGAGAAGTCTTTATAACACATTAGCAAAAGATATATATATATACATATATATATATGTATTATATATATATATATATGTCTTACACGCACATTTGACCTCTCAAGGTTGAGCTTATAGTCTGGGATGACCGATTCAGTACAGCGTAGCAGTGAAGATAAGACTGAGATCCGCGTAATCGCTGCACCTGTTTATCGGCTTGTATGCGGTCTGAGTGTCTGCTGGCCGTAGATTCGAAGCGGAGTTCTGCAACCGACTGATCGGATGAGTCGCGCGTCACATGTTAAGTGTGATTTTTGTTATTCAAATAGGAATTTTCTCTCCGCTTTGAAAGAAATTCTACATAAAACGTATGACTTTTAGACCACAAGATTTCCTGTATACGCTCCTATGATTTTCGTGCTTTCACTGGAGTGATAGTGAATGCAAGCGGACGGTGTAAAACAGAGTTCTATTTTGAATGCTACAGCGTTACAAAAGGGTCTTTTCAAAAAAGGAGCAGGTATCGTAGCAGCCAGAGATTTAAGCTTCCGAATGACTACCAGCACACTTAAAAAACTCTCTTGCCTAGCGAAAGAGGTCCTTTCTTCATCCCGGGCCATCTTACGGAAAAGAACTAGAGTTCGCTATCTATTGGGTGAAATTAAGCCCAAAAATAAAGCCAAAATATCCTCCAGAAGCCCAGAAATATAATGTATCACAACAGTGTTGCAAGGAGAATAAAGGGTGTTGGAAATTTCAACTTTTCTAAAGAGAAGCTAGTGGCAAGGCGGAAAATCACAGTCGTATGTGTAAACGTCAGAAACTACTGCTGATGAGGACCTTTGAAGTTGGCCGCAGATCAAATTACAGATCACGAGTTATGAATTGATGCACATGACTCGTCAGCACAATGTACTGTGTTCTGTATTTGATTCGCTTCTCGTAATCATCTTCCACAAGGTCTTCAGATATTTCACGCGTTGCTTTGGCAGCTGTTTGAGGATTTTGTTTCCTATACGCCTCAGATATTAGTCGAGCCGATCCCCTTGCAATTGTGAGGATAGTCGAGCTGAGAGGCCCCACTCTAAAGTTGAGGGAGAGTTGGAGAGGGGGTCTAACCATACTCGTTGATAGCGTGTACAATTATCCGCCGCATCGAAGGTTTTCGAACATATTGCGTGTTCGTTGGACTTCTATCTCAAAACTTCAGCATAATATGGAAGGATGTGTTATAATGCTGATCAAGATGATTCTCTAGCAATCTCGGAGGTAGCCGAGCTAGAGCATTCGTCAGCATTCAACTGACTGATTACGAAAGATTTATGGGACATGAGATCGAACCAAGACTTTGTCACCCTGCTTTATGATACGCTGCATCACTAGCCATTGCGTTAACACTTCCGTCACAGATTAAGACCACTTGTACGGGAAGGAAAGATAAAGTGGACTTAAAAGAGACCAATGTCCCGCTATCTTGTGTACGCTGTTGCTCGCGTAACTACTTGAGCGCCATTCTTTCTCTTTAGGAAAAGCTCGTAATTGTTTGAATAATAGACTTAGATACAAGTGATAGTGAAGTGAAACGCAACCTCTATCCTATTGATCAGCCCATGGAACTCTGTGCCATACTGCGGAGGTCGATTTTCAATAACTCGGTTACATGGTACAGCCAAGGGCTTGGGTGCACGTTCTTGCAGAAGATATAAATTCTGCTTCCAGTAGCCAAAACCACCTTAAATGTGAAAACGAATGGTCAAATTGAAGTTTTAGGAGAAAATCTGAATCCGAAATTATATAGGCCAATTAAAAAGCGACATAAACAGATAAAAAGGACAGAAGCACACTATCCATGGACGACAATTGTATCGTTGAACCGTAGAAAAAACCACTTACTCGTCGAACCTCCGGCAATAAATGGGTCGTCGTCCATGAGTTCTAGTGCTATCACTGAGTTCAGAACGATGAGCAGCTCATGCAACGGATCTAGGAAGACGAGAAGAGAGATTGAGAATGTCGAATGAGGAGACGAGTACAGAGTCGCGAACGCTTCACGAATTTGCTGTCACTCTGGCCTACGAGTCGTGCTAATCCTCTATATATTGTTCCACTTCCCTCATAAATGGTTCACCGCTTCATCGTGGCTGGGAGTTATTTCTGGGTTTCGGGCTGCGAAGTACATGAGGGGGAGGGGAGTTCAACACCCCAGCAGGACCACCCAAGCTGAGGAGGCGTAGTACAAGGTTTCCACTCAGAAAGCCCAGCTAAGAGTAAGCCATATCAGGAATTACCGCCGTCTTGGTAGCTGCTAGTCGCAACGTGGTAATCTCCCTCTCTGATCCACAAGGGCCGGCGACTGCTCTAATGTAGCGAAAGCCTGAAGAAACCCCGACTAAGCCTATCTCGGACCTCCAGGGACAAAACGGCTCAACCAGTACTAGTATATGCCCAGGAGAAGACAGATAACATCAAAAAAGGAAGAGATAAAAAGTCAATGAACTGATAAGTAAACTCTAGCTCATATAGATGCTAAAAATAGGAAAGACGACGTCAGACGAGAGTATTAGTTCTATCAATTCCCGAAACCTAAGCCTACGCCTCAGCCTGCTTGAATGTGAGTCTAAGCCTAAGCTTGAGTCTAGGGCTAAGTCTGAGTTGGGTCTAAGTCTAGGATTAAGACTGAGTCTAGGTCTAAGCCTAAGCCTAAGCCTAAACGTGCCCTCGTAATTTCTTATTCAAATCAATTAAGGGAATACTTTTGAAACTGATGGGTCCACAACTCTACGCAAAAGCAAGAGAAACTTCTAATTTTACTAAGAAAAAAACTATGGTACTTCTATGTTAGAGGACGACAAATTTATAAAACCGATCTCATTCGCTGGAGAGAAACTTTTTACAGGAGTGTTGGCAATCATTCGAAAGCTTGAATCTCTGGCTTGTGTCCAACGTCGCTGGTTTTCAAAGCACCCCTTTATAACGCTGCAGAATCCAGAATAAAATTGTATTCCACACTCGCCTTTCGTCTTCATTTTTATCACGAGTACAATTCAGTGGAAGCACGAAAGGCATATCAGCGTGTAGTGGCTTTTCTTAGTATCAGAATCATACGTTTTTACCTGAAGTTCCTATCGATGTGGTGGAAAAATCCCCAATTGAACCAAAATATTTCAAATGCGATCGATCGCGCTGCTCCTGACTTGCCCCCCCCCCCCTCCGTGACTTAGCCGGTGAACAAGGTTGTCGAAAATGTAAAACTCGATTTTATTTTCCCTGCTAAATGGTATTTTCAGACGAATGATTACTGATACACTAAAGAAAGAATGTTAGTGTGGGGACTGGAGCACCCCCCCCCCCCACAGAATTGGTAAAAGACGAAAAAGGGTAACTGCCCGACTGACGAGATCGCAAGATCGAAACACGTGTATCGGGCTCTATAAGTCAGCCCTCTTTGATAGACCACTGACATGCGTGGCTCAAAAAATTATTATCAAGCATATTAAAGAAAGAGTTGTCTCCGACGAGGTTTAAGGCAGTAACATTTTCTTTCTCCTACAGCGCTATCAAAAAAACTTTTCAAAAAGTAAACATATTTTTGAGTTCTCTGAAACTTTTTTTATCGAAAAACTACCAGCACTCTAAGGAGAGAGATTTGTCCAGCGATATACAAGCGAGATAAGAAAAAAAACACGAGGTCGCGTGAAACGGACTTTTATTTTGGATTTTACGGCGCCTTAAAAGGATGTTTTGAAAAACTGGCGACCGGGGGCTGTAGCCAGAGATTCAAGCTTTCGAATCATTACTAACTCCGTTATGAAAAGTTCCTCTCCAACGAAGCAAACCGGTTCAAAAAAAAATTTGCCGCCGTTTAACATCTGAGTGCCAGAGAACCTCAGAGTTTTCTAATCTAATGTCTAAAGATGTCTAATCCGTAAAAAGTCTACTGAAATTAGCAGGGAAAAATCCATCAACCTCCTCGGACGACAGCACACGACGAAGTGATCTGCTCGACAGGGCGGCGATTGATCTGAACAGGTCAAGCACGACCCACCACGGCATTCGCGACCCACCGTACCCGCTGAAGCCTCAGTGTGGCCGAGCGCCAATTCCAGCCCCTGCTCGGTTCGGTTCGAGCAGTTTGTGGCCGCGCTGCGAATTACTTGTTCAGGCTTATTTCTTCAATGAACTACTTGTTTCTCACATGTTTATTTAACTATTCATTTAGTACTTTATTCTATTACAAAGGAGCACACGTGGCGCAGTGACTCAAGGCGCCCTACGTCACACACAAGGTCAGTGGTTCGATCCCGCGCGTCCCGCAGTGCTCATCAGGCCTTCCATTTTTTCGGGGGGTCGATGAGTTGGTGACCCGGCCTTGTCCGGAAAGATTAAACGGCACTGACTTGATATATCGATAGGCTAGCATAGGTTATTTTAAAGACCTCAGATTTAGTCACCTCTTGCACGGCTACGAATCGAGTTCAATGCAGTGCGGATTCCTCAGCGATCGGTCGATGTCGGGAGCTTCAGCCTTTCATCTTCTTTTTCATCCAGTGATTTTGTACGTCGTCCTTGGTGTTCCTGGATGTCGAACTAAGTGTACATTAGGGCTGCGCACCTCCTCAGCCTCTCACCAAAGTACAAATAAGTTCTAACTTTAAGATCACAGGTAACTGAGAATCTATGGGTTAGGATTCTATGAGAAGAACTTATGAAGTAAACAACTTGCTCGGCACTCGGCACCGATTGGTACGAGTCTTTTATAAGGAAGGGCATGTGGCGCAGTGGTTAGAGGTGCTGCGTCGCGCACACAAGGCCGATGGTTCGATCTCGCGCTCATGGCTCACCAAGCCATCCACCCCACCGAGGTCGGTAAAATGGTATTAGAGTGGTCTTAGACTTGTCTGGGAGGATAAACAGCACTGATTCGATATAGCGGTAGGCCGGCGCGGGTCATTGTGAAGGTCAGGTATCCATCCGGTCACCTGAAACGCAACTAAATTAATACTTAGATATTAGATGGCGACAAATTTATCAGCCGATCGCATTCGCTGGAGAGGAGATTTTCATTGGAGTATTAGTAATCTTTTGAAAGCTTAAATCTATGGCTAGAACCACACGTGGTCGTTTTTATCAAAACACCCTTTTATAGCGCTGTAAAATCCAAAATAAAATTATGTTTCACACGACCACGTGTTTTTTTTCCTTATCTCGCTTGTATTTCGCTGGACAAAACTCCTTCCTTAGAGTGCTAGGACTCATTCGATAGCACTAGTTCCGAAGAATTCAAAAATATGCTTGCTTTCTGGAAAGGTCGTTTGGTAACGCTGTAGGAGAGAGAAAATATTTGTGCTTTGAACTTTGCCGGACAGATCACTTTCCTCAAACTATCGGTAATCACTCGATAGCGTAAATTTCAACGATTCCAACGTTCTGCTGATTTCTTGGAAATACCTTCTAGCAGAGAAAACTGTTCGAGTTTTACATTTTCGAGGACCTTATTAGTTGGGTAATTCACGGGGCGCTGGGAGGGGCGGGGGCGGGGCGATCGATCGCGTTTGAAATATTGTTATTCAATTAGGGATTTTTTTCCCCCGCATCAAGAGAAACTTCAAATAAAAACGTAGATTCGGATACTACGGAAAATCGTCTACTAGCTGATATGCTTTTTGTGCTTCCAGCGAGTTACACTCGTGATAAAAATGAAGGCGAAAGACGGGTGTGAAACAAAATTTTTTCTCGATGCTACGGCGTTATAAATGGGTGTTTTGAAAAAGCGGCGATGTGGAATTGTAGCTAGAGATTTAATCTTTTGAATGATTACTAGCACTCCTCTGAAAAATTATTTTGAGGCAATGATCGGCTTATAAATTTGTCGCCATCTAATATATAGGTGCCCAAAAAGTGAAGGAATGCATGGCACATCCGTCAGCAATTCAATAAACGGTGAGAGTTTTCAGCTTTAGCTTTATTCATTCTATTTTGCATCAGTGCTTAGCACAGTAAACCTTGTAGATCTCAGCTTTTCTTCTATTTGATTCGTTCCCTTTTTGGTAGCCTCTATAATGTTTTTTTTAGAGCGGCTGTCGCTTGAGAGGGACACCGTGGCCGAGAGGTTGTGAAGCTTGTTGCGGCGCGTGTGGTGCCCAGCTCCGCCCCCATGCCTCTCCGGCAGTCAAGAGCGAACCCCTAATGGAGCGCCATAGCCAGGCCACTCGCGAGATTGCAATGAGGCGCGCTCATTCAGCGGTTCAAGACGTTTGAGAAGAAGGCGAAAAGACGAATCGAGTGCTAGGCGTATTGGGATCCGCACAGTGAAAAAAAAAAGAAACGCTCTGGGGAAGTTGTTTGAGAGTTTAGTCCTCTCTTTAATGTCGTAGAACGCTGGTCGAGATGATTCTCCTTGCAATCGCGGAGGTAATCGAGCCAAGACGTTCCATAGAGGGTGTCGGGGAGAGGATAGAACTCGCACGTCTAATCATCTCAATTCTGGATGCGCTCCCCCAATAACAACTGCGCCACCCTCTTTGCTGAGCTGAAAAACCTCGTTTCGTAAATGTTTGATCTGTTGTGTTCTCCTCAGTCGTTTGATAAACTTTAGTCGCAGATATAGTTATTCTCTTAGAATCGTTCTAGTCGCAAGGCCAAGAATCTCCTTCTAATCCACGAAAGAGAGTGTGATGAAAACTCGGGAAGGTAGACAGTGAGGATTAACATGAAGGAAGGCTCCTTGGTCAAACCGCTCTCGGAATGTCAATGAGGAGAGAAAATGGTGGTTTTTTAACCCCACACATAAACCCTAACTTTTCTATGATGATGCTTGCTAGACATTGAGTGTTCTGCTCACGTCTTGTGAATAAATGCCATCAAAGCACCTAGATTCGTTGTATTCTTCATTTTGTATCTGATCCTTAGCATTGGATCATCAATCTAGGTTGGCCTTTTCGCGCAACCTTTACCAGTTGCGTGGGTACGCCGAACCCCTTCCATCGTCCTCGCGATGACGTACATGCGACAACATCAACCCCACACCCTGCTTGTGGAAGTATCTCGTGAGTGAACCATTTGAGACCAGCGCTGATGAGCAGGCGGTGGCGCGGGGGCGGCATCTGTGTGTCTGTGCAAGGATGCCGTGATGTCTGCGCCTCCTTTCCCACAAGACGAGAGCGGTGTCGCGGTGTCATTCGCATGACGCTAGCAGAGGGCAGCATCTGTGTGTCTGTGCAAGGATGTCGTGATGTCTGCGCCTGCTTTCCCACGAGACGACACACCGCCATTACAGTAGCTGAGTGTGATTTCATGTCGCGCGGCACGGAACGAAAGGTACCGTTTGGTTCCTAAAGGATCATGTGGGAGTGGTCTTTCATCGTCGGTACATTGGGCTCTGAAACCAGTTCTCTCTATCTCTTCAGTAGTCTTTGGGGACTTTATTTATTTATTTACTTATTTGGACGGTCCTTTTTCACGAATTCTGCAGATCCCAGCATGGAAAAATGTGTGGTTTAGCTGATTTGTTCAATGAAGTCCCGAGTTAAGCCTAGCTGGGGCTTCCTCAGGTCGTCATCACATTAGAGCAGTCGTCGGCCCTTGTGGGTCAAAGGAAGACTACCTCCTTGCGATTAGTAGCTACCAAAACGGGGGTCATCCTTGCTATTAGTAGCTACCAAAACGGCGGTCATTTTCGGTGCGGTTTACTCTTAGCGGGGCTTTCCGAGTGGAAACGTCGCACTCTTTCTCAGCTTGCCTTGCTGGGAGGTCGAACCTCCCACTGTACTCCGTAGTCCGACACCCAGGAACACCTTACAACCACGATGAGCCTGTGAACCATTTGGAAGAGGGGACTTTTTTAAGCATCGAAGACTTATGCTAAGTCCTGCGGAGTTCTAAGAGTAAAAATTGTTTGTCGTAGTAACTCCTTGAGTTCAACAATCACCTGTATCACCTGTCTTCCCGTTGATCGCTGAGTGACTCGAGCGGGTACCAGCAACTCTTCCATTTTTCCCTATCGCGTGCAAGAGTAGCCCAGTGGGTCCTCCTCGCTCTAGGGATTCGCTGAGCATCATATCTTTCTTCTATCGCTTTCGTGAAGAAATTGGACCAACGGGCCAGTGGTCTTCCTTTAGTCGGTAACGGCTCTCGTCCATCGTTGTCGTTGAAGCGCATCACGTGTCCGGCCCACCTTATTTTCGATATCCTGGCGTGTAGAACGGCGTTTCTGATTCTCGATCGTTGACGTAGGTCGGAACTTCGGATCCTTTCTTTCGGATTGAGTCCTCGCATTTGCGAGCTCAACAATATTCGTCTATTTTTGTCATGAGGCCACATCTTGAACTTTCGCATTTTGACAGTCGTTATATCACAAGTTACAGAGTATTTTTTGAAATGTTTATGATTTAAGCATATAAAGATATTGCTTCGGAACCATATCATTATCATCTATCTAGGGACAGGATCGACTAGAACTGATGAATGTTCTATGGTTCGTCCTTCTTCTTGGGCATATATCGGCTGATGACATCTACAGTTGCGGTGGATTTGTGAAGTCCAGCGTACCGATCGACTACTCGAGAATTCAGGTAATTTTCTGTTATGACGTTTATGTGTATATAGTATGTGTCATTCAAGGCTTCTAAGATTATCAGAAGTCTACGGGATTCAATTTTATGTTGTGCACTTCGATATATCGATACTTATAGAGCATATTAACAGTACCTTGTAGTCGACTATCTTGAGACCTCGCCTAAAAGTTCGATGTAATCTGATGGAATGTTTTAGGTCTTTGAAAGTTCTGGGAAGGGCATCTCTAGTAATAGACGTGCATTTTGCCTTCCTGTCAAGCCTCATCACTATCACGTACCTTTCGGTTCACCCCTACAACTAATGGTAGGCGTTATCACTCCTCGTCAAGTGAAAGGGTCACTTGAATGGCTTTCTTTCGAAATGATTGAATCTCGATTGAATGGCTGATAGCTATTATAGAGCATGTGTAACAACACCTTTCAATAGACTATCTTGAGACCTCGCTTGAATGTTCAATATAATCTGATCTCAGATTACATCTGAATCTGATGGCTGAAAGGCTCAAAATTCTATCAGATATATGTCTATAGTTTTTTATATGTAGTTCCCCTACTGGTGAAAGACATAGTATGCCTTTATATCTAAGAAACCGGTTACAATTCAACCTGGGTATGAACAGTCTATGTATTTTTCAAAGATTCCTCAGCTTACACAAAGCTGGTAAAATCAAATTTCCACAGCTCGAATCAATCGGCGCTGGAAAGGACGAAGACGTTAAGACGCTAGCCCAGTAAGTCTCATTGCCAACTTCGTGTAAGCTGAGGAATCTTCAAACCATACCTATATTCTGAACAACCTCTATAATCAGCTCTCCAACCATTTAGGATATCAGTTGATCGCTGCGCGCCTGCGATTTCGTAATCTGTTTGAAATCTTTTCTCAATTTCGAGAAATTCTGAAGTTTTTGTGCTTCTTTGATCCTCCATGATTTCATATATGCGCTTCCATGTATTTGGTGCTTGTGGAACTCATACCGGGGGGAGGGGGTGAGTTATCACGGACCATCTGACAGTGATTTTCTTTGCCACGTATATCCCTGTATATCGGTATTTACAAATGTTTTCTTTTCTTAGGAGCAATGTGGCACGGCGGTTAGAGGTACTCTGTGTCGCACACTAGGTCGATGGTTCGACCTGGCCCTCACGGCCTACCAAACCATCCATCCCTCCGGGGTCGCTAGATTGGAACCAGACTGCTCTCGGACTTCCCTGGGAGGATAAGCGGCCCCGACCCGATACAGGGAAAACCACCGCGAGTTATCGCAAGGGTCAGATATGAATTCAACCACCTCAATCGAAGTTAAAAGTTGAAGACGAATGCATGGCGCATCGCTCAGCTATTCAACTCCGAGTAGAATAGAAGAAGAAAAATAGAATGGAACTCATTTACTCGAATATGAAATGTAATCTTCTGTCGTTCTTCCAGCACTCTATGAAGAACTTTCCAAAAACCAACTCGGTTCCAAAATCACAGAGATTTACAATTTGTATAAGGGCTGAAAGTTCAATGAAAAGCTCTATCCAGCGAGGCCGTTGAGTTCGTGTGTATAGTATGTCATACACCAGGCCTCTAAAGGGTTGGTAAAGGATTCGTCAAATCATCCTAGAGAAGTCCACTATTGACTGGCTCTGATCAGGAAGTTTGAGAGACTCATAAGTGTTGCGTGAGTGGCTTCTCACCACTTGGAGTTTTTGCTCCGTTCCTTTATCAGGTGAAACTTCTTACACCGGAAGGACACCTGAAACACGAAGAGGAGTGCAATCCACAAAATGGATACTACATGATTCCCGTCTACAGTAAGGGTCAATATTCTCTCAAAGTATTCGCACCAAAGGGATGGTATTTCGGTGAGCTTGTCTTCAATGTCTATTTTATAAAGTTATATTTTCCCATAAAAGTTTATTGGCGATTCAGAACCTGAAGTTGTCGACTTTAATTTGGACGGATTAAATGACCCATGCACACAAAATCGCGACATTAATTTCGTCTTAACAGGTTACGATTTCTCGAGAATTATTTGTGTGAACATATAGAGCATTGGATGAACTCTGTGTTTTCATATAGGATTTTCTATTCACGGTGTGGTAGATGGCGGATCTGGAAGTGGACCCACGGGTCTTTCTTTGATACTGAAACAAGATGGAAAAGTGGTCGATACGACGACGACGACCGAGGGTGGAAAGTATTCATTCAAAGCCGTAGCAGGTATAAGAATTCAGTTTTTCCGTCCCGTAATGAGTCTGAATGCTTGGGATTTTATAGTTGAACACTTGAATGACTAAGTTGGTATTTTAGGAAAGTATGAAGTTTCTACAGGAGCAGATTCATCTGTATGCATAAAACATGGAAAGACGTTTGTAGAGGTGAGCAAATCTTCTCTGTGCTTGTATTATGTGGTTCTGCATAATGCATGATTTGATCTGTTTCCACACTTGGTAGGAAACTTTTTCATATGAAAAAAAACTTTCAACTTTTGCGACGAGAGGTTGACTCGAAAGCAATAGTGCATTTGAAGTCCAGACCAGCACAGTTTGCCGTATCAAATGTTATTTATTTTTCATGGCCTATCTTCACATCTGAGGAGCGAATGTGGCGCAGTGGTTAGAGGTGCCCTGCGTTGCACACGAGGTCAATGGTTCGATCTCGCGCTCGTGGCTCACCAAGCCATCCATCCTCCGGGGTCGGTAAATTGATACCAGACAGGTCTCAGACTTGTCTGCGAGGATGAGCAGCACTGACCCCGTTCAGCGGGAGGCCTCCGCGAGTCATTGTAAAGGCCAGATGTGCATTCAATCACCTCAAACGGAGTTAAAAATTGAATTCGATTGCATGGCGCATCCCTCAGGGATTGATCAACGCCGAGAGCTTTATCCTTTATTCTTTATCTTCACATCTATTGTGCTGATTGCTGTATTTTGTGCACTTCGTGCGTTTCTTCACATCCGAATTCCACGAAGGTCCTCGAACTTCCTGCGTTATGTATGGGCGCTGGTCTAAAATTCTTTCTCAGTGAATATTGTTCAACTCTGCTCAAATCGAATTACCCTTAAGCCTATGGATAGCCGTGCTAATGCGTTTTAGCGTGGGTCGAAGGGAGTGAGGCGAGCCCAAGCTTCTCGGGTTCCAAATTTTTGACCCCCAAGCATGCGCCGGGATGGGGTCGCGCTATCACCGTGCTTGAGGTTAACGCCACCACTACTACTGAGCTACTTGTCCCCAATCAAATTTTCATAGTCGAAATGAAATACCTCTGACTCAAAAACTTTTTGCGTGCAAAATGCAAGTCAACTTATTTTTTGAAGATGGAAGACTGGTTTTCTCGAGCCCTTCACCCCTTTTTTTTCTCCACTTTTTTGTCTTTTTGCTTCAAATCTTTATGTTATAGGTTGTACTTTTGCGGCAGAATTCATAAAACTTCAATTTTCTGAAACTCTCAGACCTAAAAACATTTAAAACCAGAGCCGTGCCGTGTAAAATGTCTTCTATAAATCCCTTCTTCTATGTGCTGTTCTCAGCTCCTCGAAAACTTGAGTGATTGCGAATCATCGTTGGTGAGGAAGAAGCAGTATGGGACATAGTGTGTTAAGATAGGATGATTCTTTTTTTTTCGTTAATACACAGGTGATAGAAATTGCTTCTTGGAGGAAACATGGTTGAACTATTGTAGGAATTAATCTCACGCATGTAATATTATCTATTATCTATAGTTCATTTTTAGGTAAAAAATGCACCTGTCCTTGTGAAGCCTGACTTACGTATAGTTGGCTATGCTTTCATCGTTGCAGTCAGAAATAAGGATCAACCTCTTCCTAATGCTCAGATAACTCTCTATTCTGAACGTCGTCTCGAGGTACTGCAACAATACCACATGCCCTTCTCAACGATCAATGTCTGCTTTCAGTTGGACGATTGCAAAGCGGTGACATCTCCGCCACATGGAGTGAAAAATGCAGCATTTATTTGTAATGTTGGTGTCACAAAAGATGATGGCATTGCAAGTGTTACTTGTCTGCCAAACGGAGTGTACTATGTAACTGCCGAGTACAAAACTAACGAAGCTGATTTCTCATTCTCACCAGCTGTCCAAAAAGTGGTTGTGGAAAATCGAGCAGTCAAGGTATTCCAGATATGTTATTTTCGATTATTCCCTCAGTATTCGAAGTAGGCAGTGGTTTTGAATCATTCCGTTTATTGGTGTTCATATTATGACACTTTGTAATCTCTTAGATCTCGTTTTCTGTTACCGGATTCACAGCTCGTGGGCGAGTTGTTGTGAACAATAAAGGAGTTTCCGGAGCACAAGTCGTCGTTCAAGGCGAGGAAGTGACCAAGACCGATGCTAATGGCTATTTCACCCTACAGGCTCTCAAGGTGAGCATACTATACACATATATACAATATATATATGTATGAAAATATATATGTGCATTTACATACATACAAATGTACGTATGTGCACATAGGTATGTGTATGCACATATACATACGCATACATGCACAACATGTACGTTGTATATCGCAACGTATATTACATACATGTGCATTTTTTAGGAAGGAACGCTTGATATCACAGCTCGGGCACCTCACACCAAGTTTAGTATTGAAAGGAACACTTTCAAGCTACCAAATATCAAAATAAAGGACG
This sequence comes from Parelaphostrongylus tenuis, assembly GCA_019055375.1. Lineage (NCBI taxonomy): Eukaryota > Metazoa > Nematoda > Chromadorea > Rhabditida > Metastrongylidae > Parelaphostrongylus > Parelaphostrongylus tenuis. Next base: position 52,137 of record JAHQIW010000420.1, read on the forward strand.
TGAATGTGGAGGGGTGAATTATCTCATTCATTAGTGCTAAATGTAATGCTGTTCTGATCATTGATCTGCGAGATTTTTTAAACATTTTACTGCTCTTATAGCAGGTCATGATGGTGTAGTTATATGTGCGTTTCATCCATAGTGGGATGCATACTATCGCTACACCACGGAGGCCACCGCTCTCCTACAATTTTTTCTTCCATTATGGGAGATTTCATATGAATGTATATACCTCTGCTATCGACCGCTCTTTTACACATCCGTTCAAAACGAATAATGTGATGAGGATATGACTTGTTTTAAGCCGATAGGTCTAGTGCTAGATAGGCACCTATTTCATCCTATTGGGACTCATCAGTAGCACCCTCCCTCGCTTCCGTCGATCCCTTAATGCTAATGAATGTATATATGTACGTAGACATGTACATATTATATGTATGTGCATATTTATGTACACACACAGTTTATATGTACATACATATGCACACATATATATGGGCATATATATATATATATTTATATATATATATATATATATATATATACAACACATGTGTATAGACGTATATGTTCAATAGCTGTCCGCTCAAAACTGAGTTTAAAGCCAACATATTTCTACTAAGCGAAACCCGCTAGCGGTTAGTTGCCAACAATCTAGATGCTTTATATCGAAGAAAGAGTGGTAGCAGAGCGGTGGCCTTAGTGATGTAGGGCTAATACGCTATCGCGGTAAGTGGAACTCTGGTACAACTCACGCTGGGGTCGAACGTTTCGAATATTACTTAGCATTAGTGGTTCTCATTATATCCTCCTAGTACTCAAATTCGCTTTTTAATGTCCATTTTCATAAGTGTTTCATTACTTTCTCAATATAATATTCATCGTACTCATCGTTATAGCTTTGATGTCTGCGGCAGTGTGGAGATTAGTTTTCATAATGCGATTGTTTCACCGTTAGTACTGAAGAAAACTGATGGCACTGAAATAGTCTCGATCCGACCTAATGCTGATGGAAAATTTTGTAAAATGGTTGCGCCGGGAAAATATACAATTTCGGTATGAGATATGTTTCAGATTTACTTCGCCTTTATTGACGCTAAGTACAATTTTTCTGACGTATCATCATTTCAGCCGGCTGATTCGTCATCGACTTTGACACCACGTTCACTTGACATTGATGTGACAACATCATACGTTGATAATTTACTTTTTACACATTTCAAGACTGATGCCGTAGTACTCGTCACTTGCATAGGTATTTTTTATTCTTTTTTTTTGCAACTTTTTCCCTTAGCTGAGCCTATGCAAAGTTTCCCTACATCAAATTTGAGCAAGAAATCAAAATTACGCAATGCGACATCTCGGTGCAGTTTTACTAATAATGTTATTTCTTTCTTACTCTGTGAAATCTGGTTTACTCCAGTTTTCTATGTCTTAGATCGGTTCATTGCCGCTTTCTGTATTCACTATGGCGTTCTATTCAGGCACTTGTGAGCCACTATCGATATCATTGCTGCAAAATGGCAAAGTACTCGATATAGTTCGTGGAAAAGACGAGTTCGTTTTCAAAAATATTGGGCCAGGTACTTACCGAGGTATGTTAAGTTCTGAAACCTTGCAAAATTGAGGAAAATATCATAATTTTAGTTCGAATCAACGAAGGAGATCGAGCCTGCTGGGAGAACCGTGAATTGCCTTTGTTCATTGATAAAGTGCGTCCTCAACCGGTTCACTTTGTTCAGAGCGGTTTTACAAGCACCATAAAACTCAGTCATCCTGCAAACCTGGTAGGTTTTTTCAGTTCATTTTCCCAATTCCCTGTTTGCAAATTTCAATGTTCAGCTAGTAAGGCATGAATGAGCTCTAATTGTGGATTATGTTTCTCCACACTTGGACATCTTTGAACATTAGTGATGTTTTATATAATAGTTCTTATTTTCATACACTCAATGATGAAGATATAGCAATGTCATCTTGAATTGTAAAAATATATTTGGTTAGTTTTGGTACTTCAAAACATAAGATTACGTACTCAAAACATTTATATATATTTAAGAAAGTCCCTTTACTCTAAGTCTGTTCAAAAATCAGCCTTTCGAAAAAGGTTCGTTTCTGTCAGGCGGGAACAAATGAAGAAACGTCTATTACCGCTTGGAAGAAATTTTCATAAGAGTGTCAATAGTAATTCAAAAGCTCAACTCTCGGGCTACTGCGCTAAATCTTCATTTTTTCAAAAAGCCTTTTTGAAACGCTGTAGCAAAAAAAACGTTTGTGTTCACACACCCATGTTTCTCATAGGACAGAACTTTTTACGTAGATTATAAGTAACTATTCAATAGCGTAAGTTTCGTTGGTTCCAACGCTACACGTATTTTTTGAAGAGGCTGTTTTACTGCAGTATAGCAAAGGAAATAAGATTGACTTTCACATACGCGGCACATGATCTGTCAATCAGAGTGTAGTGTGTCGGCCGCGGATCACATGTGCAGTGCGGTTTTTTGTAATCGAATTTAGGATTTTTCTCCGCTTTGAAAGAAGCTCCGAATAAAACTTATGGTGCTGATACTACAAGATTTCCTCTGCATCTTTACATGGTTTTCGCGCTTCCAGTGAAAGTAGTTAAAGCGTGGGGCAGGTGTGAAGTATAATTTTATTTTGAATACGACAGCTCTAAAAAAGGTTGTTCAAAAAACAACTGTTTAGTGCAGTAGCACGAGGTTCAACCTTTCGAATGATTGCAAGCACTCTTACGAAAAATTCCTGTTTAGTGAAGGAGCTCATTTGTTCGCTTGTTTCCGTTTAAAAAAAAAAGAACACAAAATATTCATAACAAAGTCTATTATTTTGGTTTTTTGGGACAAAAACGGCATCCAGAAGAGATACGAAGATCTTTCAAAGCTTTTATGTCATGCATTTATAGTATTTGTTTTTCAGAGATGGTCACACAGTGAAAAGAAACAGTTACGTGGAGACGTGAATGCGGGGGCGGGTTTGTCTTTGATTTGCGTACCAGTACAGGGTCGATACAACGTCCAGCTAATATCATGTATGAATTTCGACCCTCCACAGTTTGATATCACTGGTGAGGTTTGAAATGTGTCTCGAAGCAATATGTCGTTAACTTGGGGACCTATTATCTATTAACCTCGAAAAAGTTGGAACAATCCAGTAGTTTTTTTTTGTGATAAACAGTTCCGAGGTTGGTAAAAACAGCGTTTATTGATTACAAGAGTAATACAGTGCAATATTAACACGGTGGCTAATGTTTCGATGAGTTTCGCCTTCATCAGAGCCTGAAAAGGTCACATAGATCTGAAATCCACTCAGTCAAATATTTTCGTACTCCCGTCAAAAAGACACAGTTAATGAGGCCTGGATCGCACACTGATTAATTACATTTTGAAACACTCAGCTTTTAGTTGTTTTGAGTCTTATAATTACCCACTGGAGATGAGCCGCTTGAAGTCGTGTAAGGGTAAGGCTGTGCCTGACTCAGGTCGGGAGGATTAGCCTGAGGTATGATGTGGATTTATGCATGAGTGATTACAAAGCACTCCTCTTTACGGTTCACTTTTGAACCTTTTAGTCTATACTGGAGGTTTCTAGAGTTTTTCTGCGCAGATGCATCAGATGCGAGGATGGTGGCTTTTACGTCGAAATCTACTCCGTTATGTTTTTGTTATCTAGCGTGCCGAGTGGTGTCTTCTGATTGGAGTTACGTTTCCAACTGTGTGCTCTTTTAATGAACACAGAGTGGTCTACACGTCTCGCCATTGTATTCGTCTGTGCATGCCTTACAAGAGATCATGTGAAATGTTCCATCTCGTGCATTCGCCGTCTATACCGTTAGAGTAGGTTGGGCCGTCTTTCATTTCGGAGAGGCTATCTGACAGTCTGTTACGGAACAGTTGACGCTTTAGAGGTGTCTTGATCACTACTACCGAGTTATCAAAACTTCTCTCTCTAAGCAGCGTTTCAAAGCTGTACTTATTTCGTGTAAATCGAGAAAGCTTATCTCGATTAGCGGACGCGAGGTTGCTACAATGGTAGCTACTAAAGTTTTGGGGTACTTCAATATGCATGAGATTCGGAACTTCCATGCATATCATGGGAATATTAGTTTATTATGTGAGATTTTCCCACTGAAGGCCTAGATGTCATTCGTCTTTCATTTTCACTTTTGTCACTAGCATCCGATGTGTCCAACGATGCAACCGAAGTTCGTGTTTTATTGTGTCATTATTGGAGATTGAGTCTTTCACAGCGAGCTGCAGTGGATAAAATCAACGAAGCTGAAGAGGAAGGAACAGTAAGCAGATGGACGGAGTCGAGGTTCTGCCGCATCCCGTCTAAAGTCCAGGTTGTGCTTCATACTACTTGGCCTTTTCTGATCAATGCAACACTTTTTGAAGAGTCGCCTATTTGAATCGTTCGACGGAGCTGAAGAAGCATGTCAAGAGTTTTTGATTCGAAGTCGGAGAAATGGCCTTATTTGACTTGATTCGAAACTTGGCGAGCCGATGGCAGAAAGTTGTAGACAACGATGGTCTTTATATTTAAGAGTTATTATTACTTTTTTTGAAAGTTATGCATAGATTTTCAACTTTCTAAAATGTCCCAGAACTCTCTTTTCAATTTGATATTTATCTTGAGGTTTTTGAATAGTCGAACTTTTGAATTGTTGTACTTACTTTCTTGGAAGTGAAGAGCAGGATGAATGGGACCTTATTTTTGTTAGATCTTTCATTTTAAACTGTCGAAATCTCTCTAGATCTGATGATAGTAGGTCAGTTTTCAGGTGGAGGATAACTGAGGGTTTTGAACCTGCCGAGCTTGCCACTTTTACCTGTTCCTTGTTCACTTTTTGAGATCGGTTTTCAAATTCCTTGCAAATGAAACTGATAGAATATTGTGTTTTCGAGGTCTTTTTTCGTATCTTAACATCCAAATGATGAGGAATTAGCACAAACTTTCCACTCTCATCACTAACTCTGATGTGTAGGAGCTCTGCTGGTAAGATTTCAAGGAAAATCGACGCTTCTAGATGAAATATTCAACGAAAATAATTTCCCATCCATCATGCCCTTTATTTCCAACAAAGTAATCATAGCTATCAATCGCTGCCTAAAAAGAGGAGATTGCATAATTCGGTAGCAGTAATCGCGAGACCCCAATTACTTTAAAATGTCAAATGGTCCATAGCAGATTGTAGGACCGCCTCTGCAAGATGAAAGACTGCATAATTTGCCTCAACTGTAAAGCGGGCAACTGCATGAGATCCGGTTCAATATGCCCAATCTCCTGGGTGGCATGCGGAGACGAATACATGAGTGAAATGGCTAGACCACTTTGTGTCCATTTAAAAGAAGACCTAGCTGGAAAACGTGTCATCAGCCAAAAACCACTAGGCACGTACAGGGAACAACAGCATGGCGGAGTAGATTTTGACGTAGAATCACTTCCTAGCACACAAATCTAAAACATCGTGAGATACTTTGGAGACCTTTTGGACAAATACTAAGGATACATAAACGAATCTCGAAGGAGTGCCTCGTGATTACGCGTAACCTCGCACCATACTTCAGGATAATCTTCACAACCTGAGTCAGGCAGAGTCTTATCTATGCAACACTTTGAGCGGCTGGTATTCAATTAATAATTGGAAGACTAAGAACAGCTCAATGATGAATCTTCTAGAATGTAGTTTTTCACTATGTGATCCAAAATTCATTTATTACGTCTTTCTGCCGGAGTTACTACGAGAGTATTTGACTGAGTAGATTGCAGATCAATGTGACCTTTCCAGGCTTTGAATAGGGCGAGACTCACCGAAACGTCAGCCATTGTAGTGCTGCTGTTCTACATAACTATTCTATTCAATAATGGTGTTATTACCAACTCGTAACTGCTTATCAGAAGAAGACCTTTGTCCTGAATGTTGTAAAATAATCAGTATTCCAGTGATTTCGACCAAAGATTGTTTGTTTTTCTTTTTCAGTAACGTCTGATTCAATTTATGAGGCGAAGGCCGTCGATGCAAAGATTAGTGGCTTAATTAATGGCACGGATGGAAAGGGCTTTGTTGTTAAAGTCAAGTGAGATATACTAACCTTCTCGCATTTTCAAGTTTCGTTGTGTAGAATATGAATTTCGTTGTGGAGTCTTTAGAATTGGCCTTTTTTTGAAATTGTATTTGAGCATCTGAAGATTGCCAAAATATCATACGTACCTCATGTCTTATAGTGCATTTCATAAGAACATGCGTTCACTGCGATGTATCTGTTATGGAGATAATTACCGCTTTCAACTCTAAAGCAATATATATAATAATTTTCAAAAAACATTGAGTAGGCAGATTTTCACCTTCAAGTTGCAAGTCCAATTCTGCAAATATGGCATATTGATTCCTGAGGCCTACAAAATGTGTTAATTAGTGCTAATTGTTGAAAAAAAAAGCAATCTCGATTTTTTAAAATTGTGATTCAGTGCTTGTGTTAGAATTTGTGCGTTTTCCAGATCTCCGTCCGGTGAGCGAGATGTTTCCGTTGCTGCCAGTGGTATATTTTCCTTCTACGAACCACTTACGTCTATTGGCGATGTCATCATCAAACCTCACTCTGCTACACACCTGTTCGAGCCTCCTACCTTCGTCGTTCGTTTTAGGTTAGACTGCTTCTCGTGGAAATTTAGTTCATTTGTTGAATATTTTTATCGACATTTTGCAATGCTGTTACATTCACGATCCAGAAGGATCTTAACAGCATTTTCCATGGCTGTGTCGCAGCATTCGCCTACTTTACAGTCGGGAATTATGGATAGGGGAAGCAATAGCGCAATAGATAGTGGTGCAGTGTATCAGAAAGTGATCTGACAAACGATGCGCTGGTTCGCTCTTCTACCCAAACTTTCTTGCTTTTATTCAACTGAACGCTCTAAGGAACGTCTAAGCTCAGCAAGCTTCAGAATTGGAAGGAAAACTGTCTCGAGCAGGAGCCAAAGGAACACGTGAGCTGTTTGGAGACCTTTGTGGAGGATCAATACGAGGAAAGGAATCAAATGCAAGAAGTTGTGTTATCCATCTAGTAAACCATGAGGGCCGTGTAAAATAAAACGAATAAATTATGAAAACCCATTCCACTAAATATTTCTTCAGCTCACAAATCCCGAAAATGAATTTCAGTTATACCACTAGATAATTGCCCTGCAGCTCTAATTCGTTAATTTGACCAGCTTCAACTGGAAATTCTTCTAGGCTTGTCCATAAATTCACGATAAGTCTCCTGTCTGTGGATGTGAACTTTAGAAAAGGTGAAATAAGTCTGTGCTCTTGTCATATAAGCTAAAAATCGTGGTTCAGCTATCTTTCATTCCACTCCCAAATTGCCTTCCCGGTGAAGAAAATGTTGCAGAAGTTGCATAAATACGAAATATGGTTCTTTTATGTTAGACGGAGACAAATGAATAGTCGACTCCATTCGCTGGACAAGAATTTTCTATAGGAGTATCAGTAATCATTCGAGAGTTTGAATTTCTTGCTAGAGCCGTATGTGACCGGTTTTCCAAAACATGCTCTATAGCGCTGTAGAATCCAAAATAAATCTATCTCACACACCTGCCACGCGCCTTCATTTTTATCACGTGTAAAATTCGCTGGAAGCAAGAGATTATATGAACGTGTAGAAAAAACTTTATAGAATCTGAGTCGATTGTTTCATCTGGAATTTCTTCCAAAGCGGAGAAAAAAAATCGGTAATTGAATAACAACTTCCATCCCACATATTTCACACTTTGACCATTGATCGATCCCCCCTTCGCGCAGATTAGCTGGTAAGCAGGCCGCTGAATATGTGAAAGTCGATCTTATTTTCCTTGCTACATTGCAGTGAAACGGTTTTCCCCAGAAAATAAGCACAGCGTTGGAACCAATGAAACTTATGTTAACGAATGATTACTAATAGTGTAACAAAAGCTCTGTCCGGTGAGGTTTCGAGCAAGATCTTTTCTTTTTCTTTACAGCGCTATCAAAAGAGCACCGTCAAAAAGTAAACACATTTTTGAGTAATTCGAGACTTGTGCTATCGAATGAGTATTAACACTTTAAGGAAGGAATTAGATCCAGCGAATTACAAGCGAGAAAAAAACGCGTGGTCGTGTGAAACATAATTGAGTTCGGATTTAACAGCGCAATGAAAGGGTGTTTTGAAAAGCCGGCCACGTACGGCTTTAGCCAGAGATTTAACGTTTCAAATAGTTGCTAACACTCCTATGAGAAAGTCTTGTATAACGAATGAGGCCAAATACTCATTTGCCGCCGTCTAACAGAAAAGTTTCCGAAAAGTTTGAAAGGCTGGTGAGCGGCGGTTACCTATCTCATCCACTTAGTCTGAAGCAGTTATAGCAGCGCACAAAAGTCATTCTGATTTAGTTTACAGTGATCAGTCTTGACGCAACAGAATATCTTGAGATTGTCGTATAATTCTTTGGTTCACAAGTTGGAAGAGGAACTAAGAAAAAGACTCAAGGAGCTGGAAAGTTTCTGTAAGGGACATAGTTCTCGTACCCACGGACAATTTAGTGTAGGTTTTGGGTAGAGCCATTTCATTCATGAATAGTGAAGCAGACCTGGTCGTAAACCAGTGATCAAGTGTTATGGACAGGTTGATCAAGTGATATGGACAGGTGACGTAGTCCGGTGCGTCGTCTACGGGCAGGGTAGATGTCTTTTTGACGTAGTGTTCAATTCCGAAGTTGATCAGAGTCAAGTTCTGAGAACAGCTTGTTTTTTTTTTCATTTTACAATCGTTTCAAACCTTCCAGGGGTGAATGCGAAGAGAATGTTGTAAAATTTGTTGCTATCAAAGGAACCTTTATTGATGGATCCATTACACCTCCTATTTCCGGAGTCAAGGTGGGCTTATCACGGCATCATCAGTTCTGGCGTATATACGCTTCGTAGTCTTCCTTATTTGGATTTTTTTTTTTTGATTTTTCTCAGTTCTCATACCGTCGTAGATTAATATCGCATTCGTATCCGTGTTAAAGTGGTGAATCTCTGATGAGAGCTCTTTCAGATTACTGGTCAGCACAGACAAGACAGCAACATCAAGTTTTCTACTGTCTCTGATTCAAAAGGCAAATATAGGTATGGGTTTTTGTTAGTTTCCTCTTTACTAAGTGCTCAGTGACTTTAGTGACTTATTAGACGCTATTGGAGTGTCGAGTTGCCTTTTCCTCTCTTCTAATACACTTCATGGCAAGGAAGGTGGTACCAAACTGGTGCCAAGAATGTAATAATTGGATCATTGTCATGTACTTTCGTCGGTTTCCAGTGTTTATCACAGTTCCACGTTTACTTTCGCTTTCTTGAATAGTAGATCAGTCTGGGAGTATCGGACTTTCATTACACAAAGTAGTTACAATTTTGTTTTATGTGACTAACATCTCCAAAAACTGAAGCGTAGGGCTCTCAAATTCTTGCTCTTCACCATGAATTCACCTACCTACCTATCTTGTGAAGGCCAGCAGTATCCCCAGAGATGATGCCGCAAAACTTCTGCTTTTTGCTAATAATCCTGGGTATTTCACCTGAATACATTACATTTATGCAGTCGTACCATTGTTTGGAGTAAACTTTGCAGCGTTTTACAACCATTCCAATGTGCTTCGTGCCAGCTTTTCCTATTTCATCCGTCCCATCAGCATGCAACTTAGTGCCGTTAAGCTGGACGATAACTTTTTACATATTAATGTATTATAGTTTTATTTACTTTAGCCTTTGAATCCCATTAGTAATTACCTAACAACCCACTGGCGTAATTCTTTCAGTAATAGAATGGAAATAGTAAGAAATCAAATTTCGTGTGCATAACATCAGCAGCATTCCACTACTTCAAGAGCTCAAAGCGAGGCAACCACCTTTGGGTGGCGCTGAACGTCTTCGATAAGGATTAAATCAATGTAGCTGATTTGATGAAACCAGTACATCCGATTTTTAGACAAGACTATTTCGTAACGAAATACTCTTTGCTTGACTTTCTTTTGTTCCAAACATGTGGTTGTTGATACATGTTTATTTTTTCCAATTTTACAATAGTGTTTATATCAGTTGCTAACATTTCGGCAGTTTCGCCTTCGTTAGAGCTTGGAAGAGATTGACGTACAATACACATAGGAAACCTTAGCTGCTGATACGAATTCTATTGTATTATCTTGTACAAAATAAACGTTTATCAAAAACCTCGTGTTGGCTGAACAAAAGAAAGTCACGGAATTATTTAGTCAATGCCGAGGTTAATCGATAGTCAGCTTTGGCAATACGCATTGTTGCAATATCTTCAGTCGTAATAATTCGAAAGATCGTCTTTCTCTAAAGCCTGACATCAAAGTCAATTTATGTAAATTTTTAGGACTTGGCTTTCTAATCCGGCGCAAAGTTGGTTGTTGTTGCTGAATTAGTATAAAAAGCAGTGCGAATCGTAGGCTGACTTTTCACCTACACCGTCTTTTTTCATAGTCTGGATGTACGCTGTAGCATGTTCTTATTTTCTGTTGGAAACCTTTAAGTTCTCAATACTTCAATTTGATAAATAAGTCAGTAGTAATGGCGAAGAGAGACTGAACGATAGGTCATCCGCTGAGCGTTAGTTACACGGTGTGTTAGAGCCTGAATATGTTCCTGGGGGTCGTTGACTGTAGGCAAAAAGTTATCTGACAACAGATCATATGTCTAACATCGGAACAGTATGTACGTGTACACAAGTATTTTTCTCGTCGGTCACACTGCGCATCTATTCATGAATAAAAGACACTGAGTAGTACAAGTTACTGGTTATCATTGCGAAAGTTTCAAATTTCATAACATTTTTCGTAAGGAAATTGTGTTTTTTTTCTAGAATTGGCCCCCTTCGGCGTGCTGAGGACATTCAAATTACGGCTGAACTTGATGGCTATTCATTTGCTGAGAATCCTGGTCATATCGGTCAAATTTTGAGCACAAAACTCAGCAAGCTAACTGTGGTTGTGGTCAGTTTAGACCAGTTTTTCTAAGGGTTATTGTGGGTTTCGTAACTCACAATTTTTCAAAGAACGTCGCATGTTGTTTATTTCAGTCTGATATGATGACTTCTCAACGTTTGGAAGGTGTTCTACTATCGGTTGTTGGTGAAAGAGATTATCGCAGCAATAACCTAATTGATGAGACGGGTGTGATAAATTTTGTCGGTTTGGTGAGTTTTATCTTTTTTTATTTGGATGTAACTTTTGTCATGCGTATCCTTTTCAATGTTTGAGTTACACAAGCATTCACCAGTTTTCTTTCCAATCGTTTTGTTACGTGTTACAGCTATTCAGTAGGCGTCATTCGGACAGCACCAAATCTTATACCTTTTGTTTTTCAATGTTTGTGGTGACTAAATCAGGCGTGTCCCAATCACTCTTAGGTCACGTGGTTCTGATGAGTCTGGAAGCTCGTTGTAAGTCCTAATTCATCATTTTGCAATACTTCCTAGCCACGACGAGGCGGGAAAGTTTCCACCAGCAGACTGACTGACACTCTCAGAATTGAATATGTTGACGATCGCGGGGTCTGACGGAGCTCCTGTTGCTCCTCATCTGTAGCATCTACATATGTGATGTTGCCCACCGCATCAGGTACTGAGTAATTTGAGAAGGCAATAGAAGAGTTTCCATGCGTCAAAGCCACTAAAATGGCCTGCGTTTTAATTGATACGGGGATCCTCACAGTTTCTAGTTCTCTTCAATCTTCGCTGTATAGTTCTAAAATATCCACGGAGTCCTTGCATGGCTCAAACATGGAGTTCGTTTTTTGTAGACCTTGTTTGTGGATGAGATGTTTGTACAGTTATATATCATGGTTCGACATACCAGAACCCCTCTAATAGGTTATGTACAAATGAGGGTTCAATCTATACTTATGTGATCTCAATTATGGGCCCTAGTGGAGAGTTCTGGTCTTCCCAACAATGCGCATCCTTATTGCTTTCGTCATCTGGCTTCTCGATCTCGTGGACGGACAGCGAGGCGATCTGGCTGAAGAGCGTGCAAATATGTTCTCAATTTTTTTTCTTCTTCTCGTTCACACACACCTTTTGCCACCTTCGATGTCCTTGTCTATTGTTTCGACCATTAATGAGATCAGAGATACTTACATTGAGGAGCAAGCAGGAATTTCGCTAGGATATTTGCAGTAATTGAATATCCGGGAAATGCTTTCAGGTGGCTATTCGATAAAACGCACGCACTATAGTGGCGAACACGTGGGGCGCACTGGTTAAAGGTGCTCTTCGGCGCACAAGTCGTTGATCAGTCGATGGTTCGATTCCGCGATCAAGATTCACCAAGCCTTCCATTCCTGAATCGGTGAATTGATATTAGACTTGTCTGGTAGGCACCTGTATCACCTGTCGTCCTGTTGATCGTCGAGTGACTCGAGCGGATACCAGCAACTTCCATTTTTCCCTATCGCGTGCAAGAGTAGCTAAATGGGTCCTCCTCGCTCTAGGGATTCGCTGAGCATCATAGCTTTCTTCTATCGCTTTCGTGAAGAAATCGGACCAACGGGTCAGTGGTTTTCCTTTATAGCGATTGACGTCCCGAGGAATCCAGTCGGTAACGGCTCTCGTTTATCGGTTGTCGTTGAAGCTCATCACGTGTCCGGCCCACCTTATTTTCGATATCCTGCCGTGTAGAACTGCGTGTCTGATTTTCGATCGTTGACGTAGGTCGGAACTTCGGATCCTTCCTCTCATTTGCGAGATACGGGATAATCCTAGCATCGACCTTTCGACTGCGCGTTCGATAACTCCAAGTGATCTTTCATCCTGCTTACGTAGCGACCAGGTTTCTGCTGCATATGAGGGGATAAGGGCAGGGATACTTGTCGAGTCGAAAAGGTGGGCACGGAGTCGGATGTTCTTTGTCCTCTTCACTACATCTTCGATGCTCTTAAACGTTCCCCAAGCCGCTCGTTTCCTCCTGCTCAACTCTGGAGCTAGGTCGTTCATCATGTTGATTCCACGACCTAGATAGACGTAGCTAAAGCATTCAGAGATTGTCGTTCCGTTGATAGGATAACAGCACTAATTTGATGCAGCGGTGCCATCGCGAGTCATTATCATAAAAACCAGATATGCATTCAGTCATCTCAAACGATGCTAGGTGAAGAAATGCACGGTGCATTCCTCTGAGATTAATCAACACCAAGAGTTTTATCCTTTATCCTTTTTCATAATGTCCAAAATCCGTTGTCATGTGGAGGTGTTTTATGCGAAGAATATTGACTGCCCTTTAGTTGAAAAAATACCAGGCTTTACAAAGTTTCACTGAAGGCAACGCGGTTGTCAGTGTGTTCGATAGTAGCACGAAGAAAATGGTAAATGAAATAACAATTTCTTGTGTAAAGACGTTCCTATCGAATTGTTTAGACATAATGTTTTTAGGCACCGGGAGACTACTTTCTTCGAGCCATTTTGCAGGAGTACAAATTTGAACCGTCGATGACGACGGTGACAGTTAAAGAGGGTCAGCATGAGCACGTTGAGCTTAGAGGTGGAAGAGTATCTTACAGGTAGGATGCTAAGATATTAATTGTAAAGGTCTACTATGTGACTAGAACAGCAACTGCCATCGCAAACACTCTTTACGATGATCTCGATTTGGCAAAAACTGCAAAAGCATGAAATCCCGGGTTGTGTGCTGGAGGTTAGCTGACTGCGCATTAAATTTTATGATGAGGATGATTTGAATGTTTAGTGTACTCATTCTCTGTGAAAAGGTGTCACTCATATCATCTATCGCCCTGTTGATGCTTGAGTGACTTCGAGGGGCACCATCAAAACTTGTTTTTCTCTATGGTTTGCGAGAGCACCTCAGTGGATCCTCACTGTAGGAGTTCGCTGAGCATCATATCGTTTTCCTAGGTTTTAAGGGAGAAATGTAACACCAACTTTTTGCGCAGTCGACATTTTACAAAATTGTAATCATACTAAGATTGAGGTGATTCATCTCAAAAGGGTCGTGTCATCTCTTCATTTTTCAACTCATTTTGTTGTCTTACAACTTCAGAATCGCCATTGGTTGTGCAGCTTCTTTTGTAGTTTTGGTTACGGTTTGAGAATCTGTTGTCTTCCGTTCTCAGCTACATGTTCAATGCTGGCTAAGCTTACTTTTCCTAGGAATTCTGAAGCAACTATAGTGTCTCGTTCCAAGGTTCTCGCCCCAGGCACGAATTTTTAGCCAACGTAAAGATCGTTACAAATCCTTACTGTGGCTTAAATTCCAGCGCCGTCTGTCTCCGAGAGCCGCATTGTTTCGATTTGGATGTCCCCAACACTCATTTCTTGGCTATATGGACTTCGTTTTGACAAGCATTCGCCGAGTGCTCTACTTCATTCAATCGTTTCAATGCAATCGATAGGAAAGTTGGAATGCGCAATTGTTTCAAGGGAAATACACATTGTAATCAATGCTAACTATCGCGAGGGTGTCAATTATAGGTGTGGTGGGTATTAAGATATTTATCAACCCATATCTGGCCTTCACAATGACTTGCAGTGGCGTAGCGCTGTATCGATCCTCCCAGATAAGTCTGAGACCAGTCTGGTACTTAGCCATCTCGGAGGGATGGACTGTTTGGTGAGCCATGAGCATGAGATCGAACCATCGACCTTTGCATCGCAGAGTTTGTTCCTTCTTGCAATTTCTGCATTCGTGAGCAGTGCATCCAGGTGAATTGAGTGGTGTAGAGCACTGCAATCACGGAGGCCAACATCACAAAAAGATTCAATTTCTGTTGGGACTGAACTCGATTCTTCGTGAAATTCATGAAAGCAAAGCCTCCGAAATGTTAGCCATGATGAAGACGTGTAACAATTTCGTCTAAGCTTGCCAGTAAAGCAATGCATCCTGTTGTATTCTTAGGTTGATAACAAAGTGGGCTTCTGAACTTTTCATACAGTGCTTAGCAAGCTTTTTCTGTTCTTTGTTCGTTATGTGATTTCTTCCATATTATAAGTTTCATCCTTACCCATGAAAAGCTACACCTAAAGTTCTATTTTAGCGTGTTTGGGCGTGTGCGCGAGATGTCCGGTGCGCCTTTAGTCGGTGTAATCGTCGAGGCATTATCGGAAAAATGTGATCAGCATCAGTCTGAGGCGACAACCACTCAGGATGGGGTTTATCGCATACGCGCATTAAAACCTCAATGTCAGTATCGTGTCTCGGTAAAAGGTGGGTTTCCAAAGGTATTCATTTTTATCAACGCTTCTCTAGTATCGGTTATACGATTTGGAAGGGTCTTGTGATAGTCTCCATTTAGTTCTATCGCATTTCAAGCCTTCCCAATATTTGCAGCTATAGGATGGAGATTATAACAACAAAACTTTATCATCAAACCTTTATTTCTACTGATTTTGTCTGAAAGAGATTCAAAGCTATAACCTGACATGACCGAATTAGGTGTAGCGTTTATTTCTTGGAAAAAAAACCTGGAAAGGCACTTTGCGTGCTGATGAAGCTGTAATGCCGAAACACGTAATGTGACGCAACAGTCCAAGTCTCCAAATAAGGGAAATATATGGTTTCCGGCGAGAAAGCTCGAAAAGTTATCTTTAGCTCGAAGTTGGCACTTTGTACTTATGATTCTTCTCCACATACTTTTTTTCTGCTGTGCGGATTCCAGTAGCTCTGGCACACAATCGTTTTTTCGTCCTTTTCTTGAATGTCGTAGAATACTGGTTTAGCGCATTAGACCCTCAAGAAGAGCCTGCCTGTAGCGTTCCACAGAGCGCTCGTTGTTAACTGCCGGAGAGTGTGGGGTGGGGTTCGTTCCACGCGCGCCGCGACGAGTAGCAAGATTCAGGATACTCCTGACATTGTTCTTTCGACTGCTCCTTCCACCACGTTGAGTGGTCTTTCATTCTGCTTAGGGAGCAGTTGTCAGTCGACAAATTTTTGCCAGTTGGCATCGATGGTCCTTTCATATAGATTAATTTTTTTGTAACATATTTCGAGCCTTTCATGAGGTTTGTTATGGAACTTATACTGTACAAAGCACGTGTTTTGAGATTATAACCTCACCAAGAGCACGGTGTCTTTGGGTTCAACCAATCCCTGCAGGGTAATATACCCCCTATATATAAACGGGTCGACGCCGATTTACAAGATCACTCATGTCAGGTGATAAAATCCCCCTATAATCCCATATCAAGCTTCATGAAAGGCTCAAGATTTGTTGACCGATAATATATTGTTTTGAGCGAGGTCTATGAGGAACAGTTGAATGTGAAGGCATGATTCATTTTACCAACCCTGGGCAGTCTACTGTGCGACCGTGTTGGTCACTGCAGTGTTGGGGGATTTTGTCACCTGACATGCGGTTATTTGACTCGGCGTCATTGCTTTATATCTGGTGGGTGTATTTCCATGCAAAATTGGCTGACCCGGAAGCCATCTTGTTACTGATGAGGCTGTAATGCCGAAACACGTGTCTAGAGCACTGTATAGGTGCCATAATAGATTTCATGAAAAGCTCAAGATATGTTATCAGTTATGTACTGTTTTAAGCGAGGTCTATAAAAGCAGTCGAATGTAGAGGTATAAATTTCTTGAAAAAATTTCTATGTAACAAAATATCTACAGGCACCATCAGTGGCGAAGCGGCACCGCATTGTTTCCCGTCGAAATTCGATGTCAAAATGACTGCTGAGGATTTGAAGGGACTTGATATGGTGGCAGCTCCATACGATTTCAGTACTGATTTAGCTGTTGAGGTTCTTTTTCAGTTACTAGTGATGTTTTGTATGTAGATGTAGCACTCAGAATTTTAAATACTTCACCGTTTTTCAAGAAATATAAGAAACCTCGATGATTTTGAAGACATGTGTAGTAGTTTTTAAGGGTTTCGTTCCAAATCTGCCTGATATGAGAACCCTCAAAAAATTGGAGGCGATATCTTTTCCATTATTTCTATAGCCCATTATCAGCGATTATAATATCTAATGGCGTATAGCGAACAGGATTCATGCGGAAACTTCTCTGAAGGGCATCACGCTTTGCCCTGTGACATCGATAGGCATTTATTTTCGCCCCGTTTAGTTTTATTTCGAAAGGTTTTAGCAGCACATATCTATTTATGTGGTATAAACAGTTTGCTCTAAGATGTTGAGTGATATGCAAAAGTTTTAACTCGTGACGAAGTTCGAACCCGCATTTGACCTTTTCCGTGAGGCACGTGCTAACCCAAGTGCACTACCAAGGCTCTTGATCGCTGACAGTGCTTATTCTGGGAGAGCTTCTGAATTGTTTTCTCGAAAATGTCATTTTTCATCATTGCTATTTGATCGGATAGGTAACCAAATTATTTTGTATATTCGGTACTTGTCCTTTATAAGGCGACAAATGAATAACGGATCTCATTCACTGGACAGAAGCTAATCATAAGAGTGGTAGTAATCATTTCGAAAGCATGGATTTTTGGCTACAGCCCCACATCACCGGTTTTCGAAAAGACCTTTGCATAACGCTTTAGCATCCAAAATAGAAATTATGTCTGATATCCGCCGTTCGCTTTCATTTTATCACGCTAGAAGCACAAGAAACATATGAATGTGCGGAAGAGGTTTCGTAATATATGAGTCAATCGTTTTATATGGAGTCCCTTTGAAAGTGGGGAAAAAATTCCCAATTGAAATCAAATTGCTCTCTACATATGTAACCCGTATCGATGCCCTGTCCGTGGGTTGGCCGATAAACAAGCTTCCTGAGTATGTGAAGCTTGATCTTATTTTCTCTGCTAGACTGCAGCGAAACGGTCTTTTCCTGAAAATAAACACAGCGATGGCATCACTGGAGCCTACGCTTTCGAATGATTACTAATAGTTTGAAAAAGAGCTGTGTTTGACGAGCTGTCTACAAATCTTTTCTTTCTTTCTTTCTCCCACAGCCCTGTCAAAAACGCTTTCCCAAAAAGCAAACACATTTTTGAGTTCTTCGGGACTTGTGCTATCGAAAGAGTACAGGCTGTTTGAGGAAGGAATTTTGTCCAAGGAAGAATAAGCGAGATAAGAGAGAAAAACGCGTTGTTGCGTGAGACACGATTTGACTTTAGATTTTACATTGTTCTAAAGGAGTGTTTTGAAAAATCGGCCATGTATGGGTCTATCGAGAGATTTAAGCTTTCGAATGACAATTAACACTCCTATGAAAACTTTTGTCCGGCGAATGAGGTCGATTATTCATTTATCGGCGTCTAACATATAAGTACCGTTTTAGCTCATGGAGCAATGATTTCTTCCTGGCTTTTTTTCATGGGGTTCGTACTGAGAACAGCGAAGGTAATTAATGAGCAGGAAATGTCCAAATGGGTCAGTGATGTTTGTTTTTGCTGTGCGTATATCAAAAACGCAAAAATCTCGTACTCTTTTTTTTGCGTATCCTAGGTATACGAGTTTTCAATCACCTCAATTTACAATATTTTTAGACAATCATCTATACCCTATAGCAATAAGATGGACTTTATCTTGTAAACCTCTGAGGTTATCAATCCTCAAGTGCTCTAATTATCCAACAATCATGAAAAGTTATCTCTGAATAAATACGACGTCTGTTAAAAATGCTTTATTTTATCTCTAATCAGGTAGTTTTTGACTGTCATAGTTTTTCAGATTGAATTCAGCTCAATGGCTATTCCTTCGACTTATCGTGTATCTGTACAGCAAGATGGTGAAATTATTTCACAGTCAGTTGTGCATGCCCCCGTGTCGGTGTTCTACCTCAACGGTTTGCCTCGTGATGGTAAAGAATATTCAGTTCGTGTTGAACCCGATCGCCACCAACAGCCGTTCATGGCGAAGACAGGTGTCAAGTTCCTCTTCTTTTCGATATATTCTTATTATTACGGCGAAATTGATTGCTGTGCGAGTTAGAAGCTAACTTCAGTTAACCTTTTCTTACCGCAGTGATCATGTCTTCCTATGGGTTGAACCTTATCTCCACAAAACGTTTTCTATTATCCCATGGTATTGAATGCACGTGAAACTTTGAACCTTGAGCACGAATAGAACTTGGTTTCCTTTCCGGAATTCACTGTTACCACAGCACCCATCGCGGCCACCGCTTTGCTAACACTCTTTCTTCGATGAACCTTTTTAGTTGTCAGCAACCAACCGTCAAAGGTTTGGTCTGGTAAGCACATATTGGCATTAACCCCTGAGAGGCGACGTTTACCAGTTAAGGTACACGATTGTTTGAGGGCCTTTCTCGCTGGATGAAACATTTCTCTTAGATGCTTGGTATTGCTTTGTATTTGTTTGGAAACTTTAATCTCTGCAATTTCAAGAAGATGTTTGGTTTTTGAAAACGCCTTTTCCATTACGTTGTAACAGTGAAAACAAAATCATGTTTCACACTCAGCTTGTTTTCTTTGCTCGCCTGGAACTTGTATATGGCTTTTCGCCAGACTTTTACAAGTCATTCGATAGCCCAAATCTGGAGAATTTCGATGCTGTAACTAGTTGTTTGAAAGGTTATCATAGGACGTTAGAAGAGCGAAAAGAAGATTACGTTTTTCGCCTCTAATCATACAGAAAAGTTACTTATGCACGGAGAACATATCACCATGGAGTCTCAGCGTAACACAAAAAACCTAAGGTTTTATCTTTAATTGGAGAAAAAACGTTATTTGAATACGGAAATCGCACGCCCTCTTGTGAGATGCGCTGTGCGATCAATCAACTGCCATCCCCAAAGGATTAGACCCAGTTACGTTGACAACTCATAGACACATTTTATCGTCAAGGATTTTAAGTGCTTCTTAAACTTTTCCTTCGGTAATGCAGTTGACAGCACGCGTCCCTGGGAAGGATGACGCGCGGGTTCAACTCTCACCCGAGATTTAAGGTTATGCAAATCACTGAACATTATTGGATGCTTTGTTATATCGATAACTGGAGCGCATGTGACGCAGTGGTTGACGGTGCTCTGCGTGCACATAAGGTCGCTGGTTCGATCTGAAGCTCAT
Organism: Parelaphostrongylus tenuis; assembly: GCA_019055375.1. Taxonomy (NCBI): domain Eukaryota; kingdom Metazoa; phylum Nematoda; class Chromadorea; order Rhabditida; family Metastrongylidae; genus Parelaphostrongylus; species Parelaphostrongylus tenuis. Next base: position 72,172 of record JAHQIW010000420.1, read on the forward strand.
GTCTCATCAGGCCATCCATCCCTTCAGGGTCGGTAAAATGGTACCAAGCTGGTCCCAGACTTGTATGGGTGGATAAGCGACACTGACGCGCTTAAGCGCTAGGCCACCTCGAGTCATTGTAAAGGCCAGATATGCATTCAGTTACCTCACACGATGTTGAAAATTGAAGACGAATGCATGGCGCATCCCTCAAGGATTGATTTACGCCGAGAGCTTTTTACTTTATCCTTTTTATGACATCGTATCACTACTTACAGCGATTGAAAAAAACTCTTGACAATTTCTATTATTCCAGTTTAGCAGAGATTCTTATAGTCAATTCTAAATTTAATTATGCTAATTTCTAAATAAAATTAAAGGAGTTTTTTCAGTTTTCTTCACGACTAATGAACCTGTACATGTAGTTCGAGTCCCCATAACGATGTCGAAACGATCCAGTGAAGTGGAAATTAGCGTTGGATCATTGCTTGCTCTTCCTTTCTTCGGACTCATAGCCCTCGCATTTTTCAATCAGGTGCGATGGCCCTCCTTTTTTTAAGTGCTTTATTACGCAAGCTTATCTGTAACATACACGTTTGTGTTCTTGCTGTCTACAATCTCGACTCTGTTCTATATCCTTTTTTTCCTAATACTTTTTTTTTTCAGGGACGATCAAAGGAATTGTTACGGTCATTGGTATCAGTTGTACATCCTCCTAGTCCATCAATTGAACGCAAGAAGAGGAAATAACAGCGTACGCAACGGAAAGCTAACACCTTACTAGGTACCGCGAGCACATCGTTATAACATTACAATTTATTCGGGTCATAATGTGGTCCTCATAACTGTAATGTATTTCCTCTTGTATCAACATTATATAGCAATATTGTTGTTTATTTGTATGTTGGTTACTATCTGACAAGGTTGTGATGACATTTTTGTTTTTGACACTGCATATAAGCACACAACTGGACCATTCATTCAATGAGAATGTATTTCAAAACATCAAGAAAATTGGATGTATCCTGAAACATTGAGAGCAATGCAAACTGAAGCGGTTAGTAAGCTTACAAGTGCGAGGCCACGGTTTAATGTTCATCGTTCTAGTTGTAATTCGGTATTTCTACCAGTTTCGACCTATCAGTATTTTTATGTTTGCAATTTGATCTCCGATAACGTAGCGAATTCTTACCGAATTTCGATGATGTACAACTAGCCTCGTTCCTACTAAATTGCCCAGCAAACCGGTGAGAACTTCGACATTTCCACGCTGCAACTCATATGTTGAGAAAACTAGAGCCAAGAATATCATGTTGATAAGCGCTGGGATTTGATAGAGCCTTTTCAAGATGTTAGAACTTTGAAGAAGACATGCGACACTTTTTTTGTACAACACTAGTCCAGTGGGAACTACGCTTGACCTCGCGCTAACGCGTCTTGAGTCATGAATTCATATCCAGTCAGCTGTGTAGGTATGCGTCACATCTGCAGATGACTGATTAACTCATTTGGGACGAGAGTCATTTCCTGCTGGCAAGCCGTTTTAACAACGTGTCACTGGGTTATTGATGTAGGACAGAAGCAGCCCACACCGAAGGCCGGGGAAAAATGCGGCACTGTAGTTCTTCGGAACTATTATTCTGATACCTTATGCTATCATATATTGCTCGTGTTTCCCTCGCCTACACGGGTCTTGCATGAGAAAAAGGCTACTAAACAGCGAGTATCCACACATGCCACATATTGTCCGAAACGAGCAGGCACAAGCATATAGAAGGTGCACATCGTCTCGAAAAGGTGAACTATGGTAGAAGAAGAAATTATACCATACCTTCATGTGATATGATAGTTGGAAGAAATTGGAGCTCTGATATATATTTTGGAATACAACGAGCAAAAAATGTTCCACCGTAGTCTGGTAAATTGATATAGCTGGTCTGATAGATAACCTTTAGAGGAGGATATCACCTCACCTGTCACCTGTCGTCCCGTTGATCGTCGAGTGACTCGAGCGGGTACCAGCAATTCTTCCATTTTTCCCTATCGCGTGCAAGAGTAGCCCAGTGGGTCCTCCTCGCTCTAGGAATTCGCTGAGCATCATATCTTTCTTCCATCGCTTTCGTGAAGAAATCGGACCAACGGGTCAGTGGTCTTCCTTTAGAGCGCTTGACGTCCCTAGGAATCCAGTCGGTAACGGCTTTCGCCCATCGGTTGTCGTTGAAGCGCATCACGTGTCCGGCCCACCTTAGAGGAGGATATATCACTCACAAATCAAGTCTTGAACATTGCTTCAACAGAAAGTTCTATTTTCATTGAAATACGTTTCTAGAATATCTACAAATCGAACAATCATTTGTTCAGATGATTTTATTTACAGAAATAACAGACAGTAAGAACATCAATAGCAACAATTACACATCAGATCATAAGATTGCACAAGATTATAAATCAGATGTCGTCTCCTCAGACTATTTAACTTGAATTGCTCTCCTGACAATCAACAGAGGGACTAAAGTTTCCAGATATGAAAGCTTCCCAACTCGTCTCGTCGTAAGACGAAGATGTTCCGGAATCGCTCGAAGTTGACCTTCCTGAAGGAAAGTAAAACATTTAAGTTTATGCAGTTTATGGAGAGTGGTTTGCATTCGAAGTGTTCACGTAAAACTCACCAGGACTTGCACCACATTCGTCTTTGATCGGCAAAGTGGATAAGTAATCTTCAACGGCACTGAAACCACCTCACGTTGGCTAGAATTTGTACTAACCGCCTCATTTTTAGTGAAGGTGCTGGCTGAGCCATGAGAGTATGTGAAGCAATGGCTGAAGGTGCTCTGCTCGCAAGTGGACGGTTCGATCCCGGGCCTTGGCTCACAAAGCCATGCCTTCTGCGGATTCGCTAATGTGAGGTTGTCTGGGAAGATAAGCAGCGCTGAGATACATCGTTACATTACCGCGAGTAATTGCGAAGGCCAGATATGCATCCAATCAAGCTAAAATTGGAGATGGAGGTATGGTTCATCGCTCAACAGTTGATCAACACGAAGAGCTTTATCCTTTTTATGTTGCAGGGTAATAAAATGCTAAAACTCTTTCCAGGACAATGGTTAGAAAGCCTCTAACACCAAAGCCAGTGTCGAAATCTCACAAAAGGCTAAGAAACCCTCATACCTCTGTTGACGACAAAGTAAACCGTACCTATATGGAAGCATGATAAATCCTGATTTGGCGCATTAATAGGACTATGTAATTCATTTCATGGGCCAGATGCGGATTCGATCACTCCTACGATGCTTGCTATGCATGGCGCTTACGTAAGAGATGGATCAATGTTTGAAGCTAATCTTTTTATCTTTTTCATGAGAAGTTCATCATTGGAATTGCTAGGAGAACTACCATTTATTCAATTTCAGATACCAAGTTTCATTGAACTTCCTATCAATAATCATTAACTTCTTACGAACTCTCCTTCATTATGCTAACGCAAGGCAGATAGTCCTTTTTAGATACGACGGCTGTTCGGCAATTTCACCTTTTTCACAGCCGAGATGCACTATATACCATATCTTCAATTTATTCTATCCCAGTGTGGTTGATGCCTATGGGGAAGGTTTATTATACGATGGTCAAACCTGTAGTTATTGTGCTTTGATCTATAAGCAAATGACGACCAAAAGGATAAGCTTCAAGGGTCTGAACTTCGAATATAGGACAATGTTAGTCGTTTCCACAGTGTTCAGTTCAGCGTTTACTGTCCCAGAAAACCTTGTTCTAAGCACTTTTTGATGGTGTGTGGAATCCTCGAAATACCTGAGTTACTAATCCCACAGCAGGACGTCGGGGGAAAACAGAGGTCGGTGAACTGATCAGCGCCACTTCAACAGAAACCCGTAGGTGTTCTATACTATTCAAATTATTCTTCCACCTCTGAATAATCCTTTACTGTGCCATCTGAACTGCATGGGTAGATGCAAATGGGTTCACAGAAAAAGTGGCCTCTCGTTTCAACTTGTTTCGTTACACCGATAGGTTTTCTTATTGAACTAAAATCTCACTTTCCCTTTGCTTCATCTTGTATGCTGCAAGGTCTTCCAGCTTATCAGGCTGCCAATTTTATAAATATGTTAAGAAGACAATGAAAAGGCTCTATCTAGCGAAGTTATAATGTCGATGGAAGACCTCCTCAACCTAGCATTGCAGAAAGCCTATTTTTATTTGAATCCGTAAACTTTGTCTAATTCAGAGTTTCCAAAAACAAATCTGTGCAAGTTTTAGCTGCTTCGATTCCTTCTATTGTCACCAGAGAGAGGCTAATTATTTTTTAACAACGAAGTTGAAGATGTAGCATAACAAAACTGACTTAAGAACACTCAAGTGCGTAAGTACCAGATCTTCAACACTCTCGTTCTCATATTCTCATCACGTATTTTGCTAAGAACCACTTTATTAAGTTGCTTAACCCTTTTGGGACGGCATGGGCCATTTTAGTAAGATCACTGAAAAGCCATTGTTGCTGGGCAGGGCTTTCCTTCCTCATTTTTAATTGAACATTCGCTGTTATCTCTGCTTTGTTTTAGTGTACGAAAATCCACTGAAATTAAATGTAATCTGTAGCATTGAAATCGGTGATGAAGCGACTATTTACGTGTTGCTAATGCAGAACATAGAGCGCCTTTCTTGCCATTCCGAAAATTTTATTTCTTCCTAATACAAATGACGCTCGTGCAATGATTCTGAGATCGCATTATTTACGACATCTGTTCGCATAATTCCATAGGAAGGAAAATCTAAGGTTGCATGATAATTCGATGCAAAACGAAAAGGCAGTTTCTTCAAGATCAAACAATAGATTCCATGCACAAAGTAAACAAATCTAAAACGCCCTATACCGATTTTGTGCCTAAATGTGTTTCCAGGTGCACTCGCAGCACAATATGAGGTCCACTATCACCTATAGTGCACTATACTTATACCTCATAATTATTCTTGAGCCAACATGTGATGTTGCAAGTTATAGAGCTGACTTATAGAGCGTGATAGACGTGCTTCGACCTTGACGGTCTCATCAGTCAGGCGGTACCTTTCGTCTTCCGCAAATTCTGTCAGGGCGCTCAGTCCCTTATACTAAGAGTAGGCGACGACGAACATTTTACACCGTCCACTAAGTGAAACCATCACCGAATGGACAGTGTTGTACGCTCGATTGCTCTTGGCTGGTATCGTTAATATATTACACCTTTCGTTTCGACTGTTTTCTAACGATCACGCCCAAATTTCAACATATCTGATAACAATTATTTGAGCCAACATGTCATGTCGGACTCTGTTGGGCTCTATGAGTTAGCCCTATAACAGACCACATGACATGATGGCTCAAATAACAGTTTTGAGATATGTTGAAAATTGAGCTAAGAAAACACTCGAAACGAACGATGTGATATATCAACGATAGCAGCCAAGAGCAATCGAGTGTGCAGCACTGTCCATTCAATGATAATTTCACTTAGTGGACGGCGTAAAATGTTCGTCGTCGCCTACTTTTAGTATAGGGATTAAGCGTCCCGAGAGGACTGGCAAAAGAGGAAGAGTACCGCCCGACTGATGAGACCGTCAAGGTCGAAACACGTCTATCGGGCTCTATAAGTCGGCCCTATAACAGACGCATGACATGTTGGCTCAAATACTATTTATGAGATATGTTGAACTTTGAGCGTGATCTTAAGAAAACACTCGAAATGAAAGGTGTGTTTCATCTATACTCTTCCATACCATGTCGGGTAGCTAATACAGCGTGGAGCGCTGACGAGGCAGGAAGGACCGCCGATACGTACTCGTACGTAACCTCGAAGAGGTTTCAAAACGAAAACAGTCGAATAAAGGACAGTGTCTATGTACTAAATGGAAGCCATGTGCCATCGATAGTGAAGAGGACTCAGTCAAAATTCTGTCTCTCCCCTTCACTACAACATAATGTAGCTAGCTAATACGGCGTGTGGCTCTGACGAGGCGAGCGAGCCGCCAAAGTGCACGTAATCCACTGATATAACAACTTCGAATAAAGCTAAAATCACCCGTTCTGGATGTATTTATGCCCTTATTGTGAGAAAAAACTTCGTGTTTCACACAAATTATGTTTTAGCAGCAAACATGTCAATTGGTTATATATTATTATTCTCAACTGACGAGAGTTATAAAGTCCCATCACAATTATATCGACGACTTTGTATAAGACGACAAGGAAACAGTCTTCTGCTGGATTGTTGAAGTCAAAGCAAAAAAGTTTTGAGTAGGGGACTGTGCTCACTCTTATGCACAGCTTATTTCGAAACTTCAAGAGGCATAGGAAATCATGGAAACTCTTTCTGAATGCACCTCTCAATCTTTTGCAGTTTGTCCTCGTCGTTTAGACCATCCAAATTTCCCTTGATATCACCTGTGAAGCAATAATTGAACACTCATACGAATCATTTCACAATAGCATTGAACTGAACTCACGAATTTCTTTATACAGCTCCAAGTGAATTCTTTTCGTTTCCAGTTCTTCTTCACATTTTTTGTAACGTTCAAGAGCACGTTCCATATTTTCCTTGGCTTTGTCGATGTCTTGCTGCCTTAAATTCGTGTTCTTGAAATAAACTATTAACCCCCCCCCTCCGGGACCGTGGACCCGCGGCCTCTGCGTCCATAAATGGCAACTCAGAATGGTCTGCTCCACCTCCTTTAAATCTCTCACTCCCAGTGTGCCGCGTCTAACAATGGCAAGCTGGATTTAGAGATGTAGAGCCGCGGGTTCACGGTTCTTAAAGGGTTAAGTGCACTCTACATTCTAGAACATATAGAGATCAAAATTTTGCCGGAGCATCTGAGACAAATTCGTCGTCGGGACTGCTAAATTAGTTTATTTCGTTCTTGCGTTGGTGATCAACTCCAACCACTTGACAGTCTGGACATAATGCGTGACTATTTCTGAACAAAGTATATTTTCTGAAATAAAAATTCAACAAACCATTTACTAGTAGCTATCGCTTTCCGCCAACGGGTTTGGTATAAACGAACTGAGCTCTTGAGCAAAGGTGGCGCTTCCTGAAAATGAGAGGTTGAAAACTAAGTTGAGCATCGATGATTTTCTAAACTACATAAAAATTCTCGAGATGGGGTGCCTAAAAACAGTATTCTTCAGTAAATCACAGATTAATCCTAAACCAAACCCAAAACTGTAAATAAAAAGATTTATTCACATAGCTGACGCTTCTGCAGTTTCGTCTTCATTGGAGCTTGGAAAGATTAGAGTGTTGACAACCTTTTCAGCCAGATGCCACCATGACTTCAACAGAAAAAACCGAAATTTCGATTTCAGTTGGGATCTGAAGAAGGCGAAATGGCATTTGGGATCTAAAGAAGGTCAGCTATGCAAACAAATTATAATATAGCCTCGCCTTTGACCTACCAGCAAAAACTTCGAGTTATAAACAGTAACAAAGTATGTGAAGAATAATAAAGGATGAAGCTCCAGGCGTTGATCAATCTCTGAGGGATGCGCCACGAATTCGTCTTCAATTTTTGACTTCTTCTGAAGTGATTCGATGATTATCTAGCCTTTACAATAACTCGCGGTGGCCTCCGCTGAATCGAGTCAGTTCTGCTTATACAAATTTGTGATTAGTCCTCTTCAATCGACTGCTAGGGCGAAACGGGCCAGTCTGGTGGTGTATAAGTACCCCGCCAGACCTCATAAAAGGCTCAAAACATGTGATTGGTATTTGGGATTAACTCAAAAGTCCGACTGTTTGGGATCAGCTTGGTACTGAACCATACTAAATCACCGATCTCAGAGGGATGGATGGCTTGCCTAGCCATGAGCGCAAGATGGAACCATCAACCTAATGTGCGACGCAGGGTACCTTTAAACCCTACGCTATATCGCCTCTAATAAAAGAAATAACATTTATGAAGGAAAATCAATGTTAGATGAGAAATGTGAAAGCTTCAAACGTACCGATACTACTTCGTCAATGGTTTTCCCGAGAGATAAGTCGAAATTCCCCAAGACCTGGTCAGCGCTAAACAGGAATAGAAATTTGTGCAGCCATTAAGAATATTGAAGTCCTGCACTTACTATTATATTTCCCTGAGTACATTTTAGTCAATTTTTTCAAAAAAAAATTGCTGAAAATACGTACTGTTTACGCAGTTCTTTGATGAAAAGCAAGCGTTCGTATTGGGTACGACACTTCATATTAGCGAATCCGAGCTGACGATCGAGTTTATGGAGCTGAGGCTCAAGATAACGTAGTTGTCCGATAGTGGCTTAACATCGGGTCGATGACATTCATTGATGGAAACCGGCCTTGAAGAAGAAACAAACCATGAGCATGACGGATCTGCTTGTTGACGCTGTCAGAAATTCGCTTTCTCCATAAATCTGTGATTGTGACAATAACAAATGAAAATCAATAAAGACAATAAGTCTGTCAAAGATTGAAAATCAATTATGTTACGCCTTAAAATAAGAGGAAGACATCCTACGAGACTATGGCGAGAAAAAATCACAAAGAGGAGTCAGGAGCACTAAAAAAAAACACAAGAAGTGCTGAAAATTATATAAAATGGCTTTCAGCTCTACTGCATTCATAGCTGTGTGTGTCTGCCAAACTAAATCTGTTGGAGGTTGGTGGTTGACAGTTATCATAGAGAGATCTTGAAGAAAGAGTGGCAGCAAAGCTGTGGTCCTGATGGTGTAGTGGTAGCACACGTCCCGGGTATGGGAGGAACGCGAGTTCAATTCCCGTCTAAGGTCAAGTTTCTGCCTACCACTTATTTCTCTCAAGTGAATTTTGTCATATGGTAACATTGCAAAAAGCAGTAAGAGAAAACATAAGAAATTTCTAGAATTACTAAGAGGAGTGTGTAAACGTCATTTTAGGAGGAAAGATAAAATACTTTCATACCTGGATTCCTTTTGAAACTCTCCCAAGTGAAACTACTCATAAACGATTGCAAGGGAGATTTCGAGACTTTCTTGTCATCCGCAGGAGACTTATATTCTTTCGATTTACTGAGCGTCACGTTCCTCTCATTCCAACGTTTCGTCGGACTGCCGATCGGTGTGCCGCCAGGTGACATTTTGAAGTCTGAAATAGAAATTTCTGGAAAAAAGGAAAAAAAAAGAACGAAAACCCATTAGATACTACGCAAATCACGGAGACATTCGACATTAACTCAAAAATCAGGTACTAAATCAACTCAGAGACCAGGAAATATCTCTCATAATAACTGGGATTAAAGCCGATAAGACTTGCTAGGGGCTAGACGTTGACGGTTGGTTGCCGATAGAATTGATGCGCTGCAGCGTAGAAAGAGTGATGGCAAAACACGTCTTAGCAGTTTAGCGGGTTAAACACGGCTATCCGAACACGATGAGTTACGGGTTCGATTCCCCGCTGACGCCACGATTTTGCAGATCACTCAACATTGTTGTATCGTGATATACGTAACATTAGGAAGTAGTGGCGACTAGCCATATGCAGTGTCATAAGAGGAGAGGCACAAAGCCTGTAGGCCGCAGGAAGGATAAATTCACAACGGCCACACGGAATTCGTGATAACTGCCAGCATTCCTTCTACTTGAGGAGACTTGCGGATTAGAAAGAAGGGAAGGTACTTTTCTGTTAGACGAGAACAAATGAATATTCGACCTCATTTGCTAGACAAAAATTTCTCATAGGAGTGTTAGTAATCATTCGAAAGCCTGAATTTCTGCTTAACTCCTTTCATGTCCGTTTTTCAAAACACTTCTTCATAACGGTGTAAAATCAGGTATAACATTATGCCTCACAAGACTACGCGTTTTTTTTTCTTATTTTGCTTATCAATTGGAAATCATCTTTATTTGACCGCCGATTGCGGTGTAATGATGTTTGAATAAACCCAATGATGTAGAGTGGAGTGCGAAACGAGCGTCGGTGGTGCAACGGTTAAGGACATGCTCCTGGAAAAAGTAAGATCTGAGTTCAAATCCCGGCTGACGCAAACGTTTTTGCATACCACTCTACATCAATGGCTTTATCGGAAACATCATGATACCGCAATAGGCGGTCAAATAAAATGATTTCGGATTGATTGTTGAACCCAATCTGTCAACAAAAGTGGGTTTGATGTCGATATTGACTGCCCCGCCACACCGTAGACAGTTGGCTGTTGACAGATAACGCGTTGTAGCGTAGAAAGAGTGGAGTGCGAAACGAGCATCGGTGGTGCAACGGTTAAGCACATGCTCCCGGAAAGAGTAAGATCTGGGTTCAAACCCCGGCTGACGCAAATGTTTTTGCACACCACTCTACATCATTGGGTTTATCTCGCTTATATTTCGCTGGACAATATTCCTTTCTAAGACTGCTAGAACTCTTTTGATAGCACAAATCTCGAAAAACTCAAATATGTCTTTGCTTTTTGAATGAGCTCTTTTGATAACGCTGCAGGAAAAGGAAAACAGTTATTATTTACCCCTCCCGTACAGAACTCCTTCACTAGACTATTAGTTACCATTCGATGGCGTAAGTCCCAATGATTCCAACGCTGTGCTTACTTCCTGGGATGACTTCTCACTGTAGCGGAGCAAGGAAAATAAGACTGAGTTTCACACATTCGGCGGCTTGTTGACCGGCTAACCTACGGGCGGGGGATCGATCGATGATGACCTGATAGGTTGGACATGTGGGGTGCAACTTGATATTCAAGTGAGAATTTTTTTTCTACGCATTGAGATGAACTCCACAAAAAGCGTTGACTCAGATACTACGAGATCTTCTCGACACGTTCTTATGCTTTCCGTGCTTCCAGCGAATTATACGCATGATAAAAATGAAGGCGACTGGCAGATGTATAATGTAATTTCATTCTGAATGCTACAGCGTTGCGAAAGGTCTTTGCAAAAGGCAGTCACGCAGGGCGCTAGCCAGATATTTAAGCTTTCGAATGATCGCTAAAACTCTTATGGAAAATTCTTGTGCAGCAAATGGGATTGAATATTCATTTGTCGCCATCCAACAGGAAAAAACCGAAGAAGCTTCACAGTCCCGGCCCAGAGCTGCATCCATATATATACATATATATGTATATATACACATATATATATATATATATATAGAAATACAGATACATATGGAGAGAAATGACGTCATATAATACGTATGCATGCATATACACGTTGTGTAGAAGGTTCAGGTGGCCGAGTCACCAGGTGTGGTAAAGGTTGAGTGGATGTCGCTGTTGCCACACGGTTGTTGATACTTCAAACTTGGGTAAACGCGCTCTTATGTCCCTTAGTATGTAACTCAATAAGCGAAGGAGTGAAATATAAAACTAGTAAAACGAACGGTCTGCTCCTCAACAAGGAAATCAATGAAAAAGAAGGGATCAAACGAAAGCTCTTAGAAGGAGCGGTCTAATATTTATTTTGATACGATTGCAGTACAATGTACTGACATAGATAGAACTAGATAGGTAAGACTGATTGACAACGGCGACAGTAATGACGGTGAAGACCGGAGAGACGAGGAGCGTTGGATGAACCGGAAACTCGCGCAGGCTACTCGCATTGTTTTACAATACCACCTCGGCGTATCTGACGCGGGTTTACACAAGCATCATAAGGTTGATAAAAAGTTCGACTGCCGAAATACGTATATATCTACATATATACATTCAGACATCTACATGCACACACATACAGGTCATTTTCACTCTCGGATTTTCTATAGAAAAAAAACTCTTACGTACCCAACAATGTTGAGTGATTTGTAAAGTTTTGGACGTCGGGCGAGAATCGAACCCTCATTTCACCCTTTCCGGGGGGCGTCTGCTGACCATTGCACTAGCGACGCTCCTCTTCTGCCACCACTTTTTCTTCGACACACTTACATTGATCTGTCAGCAGCCAGTTGTCAACGGTTTGGCCGGGTAGTCGTGTTATTGGCACTGAACTCAGTCACGCTGACAGTTATTGGGTATACGTATGATCAAATAGAAGTGTTTTATTTGAAAACCAAAACGTTGACGCTTGATTGCTGACAGATCGATATAGTTGTGTCGAAGAAAGAGTGATGATAGAAGGTGTATCGATAGTGCAGTGGTTAACGCGCGCCGCCGGAAACGGTGAAATAAGGGTTCGATTCTTCGACATCCAAAGCTTTGCATATCACTCAACAATATTGAATACGTACTCTCATTATATCACCGCTAAAAGCCCTTGAATAACTTTCTGATCAAGCGAAAAAACTTTCACTTTATTTTCTTTTGCACGACCCTTCTTCACATTTTTATTATGCGAAATCCGCGTTTGTCCATGGAATGTTTTTGCTCCACGGAAGCGTTCGAAAATTTCACCTGTCGGTTGCGGAATTCCTTTTTTTGTGAATGTCGAAGAATGCTGGTTGAGACGACTGCCCTTACAATCTTGGAAGTAGCCGAGCTAGGCGTTACGAACGGACTGAGTGTTAGAAAAGAGGATCGAGCCCGAACATCGCTATTAAATTCGTTTTTCGAATACACTGCATCACCAACCACTGCGTCGCTCTCCCCTCGCCCTCGAAAAAAATAAATAAAAAGATTTCAAAAGCCTCATAATTAATATTTGAGCCAACATGTCATGTGGTTTGTTATTGAGCTCTTGTACAGCCCGACACACGTCGTTTCGGCCTTGCAGCCTCGTCAGTCGAACAGGCGCTTCGTTTTGAGCCAACCCTCCTCAGGAGCCCTACATCCACCTATAAAAAGGTAAGCGACGACGAACGATTGACATAATCGCCATCAGGTGATATTACAAAATTACCAGCCAAGAGAGCCAAGAGCAAGCCAGCAACGAAAATTCCCGATCTCAATATTTAGCTTAACGGCGATTGTGTATATCGCCTATATCTTTATAGGGGAATGTAGGGGCACCCGAGAGGATTAGCTAAAGCGAAGGGCCTGCCAAAATGGCGAGGCTGCAAGGCCGAAACACGTGTGTCAAGCTGTACAAGAGCTCATTAATAAATCACATGACATGTTGGCTTGCTGAGATAATAATTATGAGATATAAACAAAAAGAAGAGCGCATGCGGCGAAGTGGTTAAAGGTGCTCTGCGTTGCACACGAGGTCAATGGTTCGACCTCGCGCTCATGGCTCACCAAGCTATTCATCCTTCCGGGGTTGGTAAAGTGGCACCAGATTGGTTTCAGACTTGTCTGAGAGGATAAAGCACTGACTCGATACAGCGGGAGGAAACGGTGAGTCATTGTATAGGCCAGATATGCATTCAGTCACTTCAAACGAAGTTAAAAATTGAAGACGAATGCATGGCGCATCCCTCAGGGATTGATCAACGCCGAGAGCTTTATCCTTTATTTATAGAGAAAAAGAAAACTCTAAAAGTACTCATACGAGAAAAATCTCAATGTTGACACAGTAAGTGGATTTAGTGCCACCTTTGTGTTATTTGTGAGTGAACGAAATTGTGACAGAAGATTTCGTACGTTCTAGAAATAATGTTGGTGGGCATGTACGGATCAGCTAATAGATGTTTGTTTAAGGTTAAACTGCCAGTAAACCCAAGGGAGCTGACTGTTAACAATAACTGGACCTCGGGAGGAAGTTGAAGCCGCGTTTTATTCGAAACGGGGACGGGTGCTACCACTACACCACCGAGGCCACCGATTTGCCACCACTCATTCTTCATCATATCTCTATCTTAGCTATCAGCCAACAACCTCTAACGTTCCTGATATTCAAAATTGCTTATGTTTTTTACTGTACTTAGTAGAAACATAGAAAACTAACAAACAAAAGAACGGTGAGAATTATATAAGCACAATGGCTGTCAGCCTGATTGGGTTTAGATATGTGCTTACCCGACCAGAATTGTTAACGGTTGGTGGCTGACAGCTATGATAGTGTTATTTCGATGAAAGAGTGGTGGCAAAGCGGCGGTGTCGGCGGTGTAGTGGTAGCACGCGCTTCGTGTTGTTGCAACGCGGGTTCACCTCCCGTATAAGGTCGAATTTTTGCTCACTGCAGTTCTCTACGATCTATTTACAACATCATGGAGCTGCGAAAAACCAATGAAAAATACTAGAAATCTTCAAAATACTAAGTTTCTTTTCCAACCATATGTGTTCACTACGGCCTGAGGGATCGCGTAATCGTGGCCTAAAAGGTCTACAGAATACAGTTGTCTGAAGACTTTTTAAATCGATAAGCTGTGAAATCGTCACAAATCAGAGATAACAACGACCTCTTGACTTCATTTAAGGAGATCCATCATATGAGAGGATGATTATACAATCTCACCTAAGCCCCAAATATTTACGCTGCGGTCAAAATTCACATGCAAAAGAAACCACTTCAGCGACGGCTGTTTTCGTGAAAGAATGTTTTCATAAAAGGCTTCAGGGCGCAACTTTAGCAGCTGGCAAATTGAGAGGATCCTTTAGGAGAACAAGTCTTGAGTCGATATAACCTGACCAATTCCGTATACCTCCCAAATGATTTACCGCCTCATCCGTGGTTCAGAGGTGGTTCTGGGTGTCTCGCACTGCGATGTATGAACGGGGTGTTCAACAACCAACAAAGCTACCCAAGCTGAGAAGGAGTTCGACGTTTCCACTCGGAAAGCCCAAGTAATAGTATACCGTACCAGCAATGAGCGCCGTCTTCGTAGCTACCAGTCACAAGATGGTAATCTCCCTCTGACCCACAAGAGCCGGCGACTGCTCTAGTGTGGTGACGACCTAAGGAAGTCCCGGCTAGGCTTACCTTAGGACTCAAGGAACAGAACAGTTAAATTAGCACGTTTTCATGTGATGGAAGGAGGAGGGCGAAAGGGGGAAGGGGTGATCCGCACAGCTCGTGGAAACGTACCGTCCAAGTTTCCAAGTGATTCCGTGTATTATCTATATATGACGACATATCCTAACACCACACTCCAGCAACCCCAGTTTGCTCGACGGATATACGAAAAATTCGAAGAAGCTGTAGCTGCTCCTCTACAGATATATCTGCCTTAGATATTCAGTGTTCAGTGCCAGGTGCAGTGAATTCTCCCCAAGAAGACGAATTCCTTTGTTTCTCTGCTTCAATGAAAGCATGAATTTAAGTCAAAATCTTCTTAAACAACGTTCTTAAACGACATTAGGAGTGTTCCTCCTCAAAGCGCAGCGCGATTTCCACCGACTGTGTGTATGTACAGTAAATTCTAAGATAAGAGACGGAATAAATATGAAGAAATTGTCTTAGTTAACCCTTTGCCAGAGTTATGTATGTAAGCATGCCAGCTCGTTTGAGACGGTGGGTCCCATATCTGGGTCACACAGTGTTCACTGAAGCCTTTCACGTCAGCTACCGCATTTTTCTCGAACTTCTTCTGGCTATTCGAAAGATTGTAGATCGTAGACCCTGCACTAGAGATCATCGATCTAATTACTTCTCAACGCTTCGCCGTACCATCGAATATAATCTTGCTGCGAGAAGGTGTTGCTCTTGAGAAGTGCGCGGCCAGCGGAGAGGCGCAGAAAGTCTCTGCATAGATGACCTGGTGATGCTGGTTGGGCGCCATTTTCAAAACCTCTCGGTTCCGTAATTTTTTTCGGATATGGCTATGTTTGAGCGCGTGCGGCGCAGTGGTTAGAGGTGCCCTACGTTGCACACGTGACCGATGGCTCGATCTCGCACTCATGGCCTGTCAAGGCTTTTATCACTCCGGGATCAGCAAATTGGTTCCAGACTTGCTGAGAGGATAGCTATAGTGACTTGATACATTGGTACGCCACCACGAGTCATTTGCAAAGGGATAGAAACGCATTAAATCACCAAAAACAGTGTTCGATGAACTCGATTGCATGGTGAAACCCTCGGGGACTTACCAACCTCGAAAAGTGCGTCCTCTTCTTGACCTTAGCTTATATTTTTGTCGCTTGCTCAGAATGAAATCACTTCATTGAATGTCGACAGTGGTAAAATTGTGTAATGAGATTTCTTCACACTTAAACGACTCATATGCTATGAGAATACAAAGTAGGGAGCAGAAGACCATGCAGAATACGTGAAGTAAGAGACAAAAGCTGTAAAATTCCACCAGGTAATGAAACGATGATCTAAAGGACCAAATGCGCCAACACCTTTTTTGTCATATCACAAGACAGTGTGAGTCGTTTTTGTCTCGAGTCCCACTCGCGCTCCAACGACTGGCTGTCTGAACGGTAAGCCACTTGGAAAAGTTGCCGTCCCAAAGGAGTTCAACTCATATGACGTTTGGTTATCAGAACTGTCAATTCTACGAAATTGACATCTATCGGAAAAATGGTGTTGACAATTTGCACTGTAACGCTTCCTGCCACCTTGTTATCAGCACCTTACTTTATCTGCGACATTTTAGTCTCTATATCAACAGATGGAATACGTTATTTTCACAACGCCTTAGTTTCGTAACGAATTAGAGAAACTGATGATCAGTAATGGTGGAATACCTCCCAAATGGCTGACCGCCTCATCGTAGTTGGGAGTGGATCCTAGGTGTTGAACTGCAAAGTACAGCGGGGGTTGAACCCTTCATTACGGCCACCCAAACTGAGAATGAAATCATTGTTTCCACCCGGAAAGCCCAGATAAGTGTAAACTGTACCAGGAATGACCTTCGTTTTGGCAGGTACTGGTCGGAAGGTGGTAACCTCTCGCTCTCTCTGATCGACAAGGGCCGGCGACTGCTCTTTGTGGTGGCAACCTTTGAAAGCCCCGACTAGATTACCTTCGGACTCCGCAGAACAAAACAGTCAAATAAGCACAGTTTTCCTGTGCTGGGCAATTAAAACACTCAAATCAGCGCAGTTTCCTTGCACTACTAGTTAAGACGAGCAGCCCAAGTATACATTTATCCAAATAATGGTGGAGTGTAGTAAAAAAAAACCTCTCAAGATTATTTTTGTTGAGACAAGTCAAAGCAATCCGAAAATAATCCGTAAGCAAGAATGATACTCTATTGCATGTGATGCTACATCATAGATAATTCGGAGTAGCTTTGTTCTATCGTCTTATGGGTAATGACTTTTATATATCCATCTACACATAACTATGAACATATTCCTTGCTGCAAACTAGAGCCAATGCCAGTGTTTGCCCTGGAATTCCGGATTTTCGATGAAGAAAACCAGATGCTCATGAAAAACTCATACTCGAGCCGTTATTGACCGTTCATATGCTATTTTATTCGTACTTCTCCATATTCCTGGTACTTACCTTTTTTCTTATGTTAGCATTTTTTCTTTATTCACTGCCACAAATGAATAAATAGTCTGATGATCTAGCATAGCATTATTCTGCACTTTTGAAATTATAAATCTGATAGTTTTTGAAACCTTAAATCCCATACAAAAGCCAAAAGTTGTCATATTCGTTTCGAGTGTTTTTTTTTTTCGGAACACGCTCAAATTGCAATAAATCTGTTAATTATTTTTTTGGGCCAACGTGTCATGTGCTTTTATGAAGGGATAGGAATATAGGGGGTAGGGGACCGCCGAGAGGATTGACTAAGGCCAAGGGTACTGCCCATCTGACGAGGTTGTCAAGGCCGAAACACGTGTATTAGGCTCTATAAGTTGCCCTTAGAGGACCACATGATATGTTGGCCCAAAAAATAATTATCAGATGTCTTAGCGTTCATTATTAGAAAACAATGAATAGTTTGTCAAGATTGGTGATGGCCACCGCATGCGATGCCACCTCCTTTATTGAATTACAGGGCACATTTTTTCCTATCGTTCTATTGATTAACGTTTTTCATTACCTACTTGGACTAAGCTAAAAACGTTATCTATCGTGGAGACTTGTGTCATTGGATGTGCGCATCAAATTTTTAAGCTCGTTTTAGTATTAAGACATTATCTTCTACTAAGTCATGTGCAGAAAGCCCTCTTCAGTAAAAACCTGTCTTTCTGCAGCGGAAAACATTTATAACTCAAAGTTCTAGCGCATGAAAATAGAAAATTCGCTATAAAGTTGAAACAACGCGCTCCTAAAGCGAAACGTAATCTTTATTCCGTTACTGAAACCTGCCATGAAAGTCCTTTCGAAAACAAAACACACAATTCATTTCTCTAGATTTTGAGCTAGAGAATGATTGATATTAGTCTAGCAGCTCTTTTTCGGAGAAAAGTCAAGAAAACACGTGCATTTCACTCAATTCGTGTAGGTTTAAAAAAAAACTGGGCGTTCTTTCTACAAAAAAAAAGCTTACATAAGTTTTTCCAATAATAATCTGATTTCTCCATAGCGAAAACTTTTTAGTGTTGAAAGTTTGCTATGCAATATCAAAAAATCCGCTGTGAAGTTGAAAAGATAAATTTCATTTGCATAGCGTTCTCTTCTTCGTAGATAAAACGTCGCTCAGAAGTCACTTCACAAGCTAAGTCTTGTGTCAACATCGGAATTCTCAAGCTAACGAATGACTACCAAATCATATATATCAAAGAGAGAAACAAATGTTTATAACAGTGTAATTTGAAAATGTACTTTGAGTCTTTTATAAGGTCTGTTATGGGCACATGTACAGTGCAAGACACGTGCTTCGGCTTCAGCCTCGTCCGTTGCACGGTGTCTTTTCGTTCAATCACTTCCTCGGAGATCTAGCCTTAAGAGAGGAATCGACGCCATGCATTCGATAATGAAACACTCTGAAAGAACATTACGGTGGTTGTTTCGCCATACCTAGAATGGAGAAGGTCCGTCGTCGACTCCTCTAATAAGAGTAACTCTCCGAAGGAGTGACTGAACGAAAAGCTGACGAGGCCAGTAGGCCGAAACACGTGTCTTGCAATGTTTGAGTGCCCATAACAGACCTTGTTGAAAGGTCAAAATATACTGCCAGATTAATTGTTCTTGAGCGAAATCTCGAAATAGTCGATTGCAATAATAGTTATATAACATGTTTTGAGCTGTTAGGTCTAGTGATATAAAGGCGCCTGCTTTGCCCTATTGAGATATCAGTACCACCCTCCCTCGGTTCAGTGCTTTGTATACTATTATACCTTGCAGCTCGAAACATGTTTTATCCTTATCAGGTCATATCATTTTGAGCGGGTCTAAAAATAGCGATCGATAGAAGCGGTATGTTATATAACAGTTGAAAGTTTGTTCTTTCCAAAAGGATGTGGTTTTCTCGCTGAAAAATAGGAGATTTTTTGACAAGTGAGCTTTTTTTGCCAAAAGTATCCTTATAGAAGTCAGTTTTAATGATATTGCATCATTTCATGATGATCTCGCTTCAGAAACGAACTTACTAACTAGATTCTCTTTATTCTATTGCGACATGCGCAATTACAAATTCGTGGGAAGAGGCGACGCCGCCATTACAGTAGCTGGAAAAAAAACGTTACGTCACTGACGCGCTACAAGATGCTGCACTTTGACGTGAAAAGGACGGTTTAAGCTAGATGCAACTCTACATTTATTTGTGAGCAGACACGATGTTGTTAGCAATAAAATTCGCTGAATCTAGCATGTCGACTCAGGTGATTCGAGCGAAATCAGTAAATTTTCCAGTTTTCCCTAGCGCGAACAAAAGTAGCCCAGCGCGTTCTTTTCTCCAAGATTCCTTTAAGCATAAAATCTCTCTTCTAGGCTTTTCTTAAAAAAGTCGGTTTGTTGGGTCGGCTGTCTTTTTATTGTGCATTTGACATCTCCAGGAATCAGTCGGTAGCCGCTCTCCCTAACTGCTGTCGTCGCATTAAGTATTCGACCCACCTAGTCTTCGATAGCTTGGCGAGTGGAACGGCATCGCTGATTTTTAACCGTTGAGGTAACTCAAAGCTTTGGATCCTTTTTCTCATTTCCGAGATAAAAAATACTCTTAGCAAGATCCCTTCAAGTACGCGTGAGATGGCTTTTAGAGATTTTTTTTGTGTACTTCTGTAGTGACAAGGTTTCTGGCGCACACATTGAAGCAGTGATAATCATTGAATTGAGAAGGTGAACAAAGAGTCGAGTGTTTCTTGTTTACTTAACTATTTCGTTGGTGCTTTCAAAAGCTCCTCAAGCCACTCGATCCTGCCAATTGTGAAGCTAAGTCCTCACCATACTGATTTCCCGACTTATACGTGACTACAGCATTTAAAGATATCTTGCATTTCGCCTTTCATTGAATCTTGGTATGGGCAACTGATATTGCTTCTTTTCATTAGTGAGCTGACACGAGGTTTGTAGAAATCTTCTTTGTGGCTAGCGTTTCGACAGGTTCATCTTCGTCAAAGGCACAACGATTCGCGTCGAGTCTTCAGACCAGATGTTTTTCTCTCAGTGGTGAAGATCGTAGCTATAGCATGCAGACGAATCGAGTGATGGGTCATTGAACAAATGAAGCAGCGTTCTAAGCGTCGACTTTTTATATTGAAATCTTTCCGACAGCACGCGCTCGCTACTACATTTAAATGTGCGTTTCACAAAAGCGCAACTCTGATCTTACTTCTACCGACCTCTCAAAGTTCAAGATTAAATCTGTCATCAGCTGTGTAGATGGGCTCATGGATAAAATAACATGGTTTGTAAGCGTAATAATAATTCAACTACTGAAAGATACCAGTTCAATTCAAAAGCACTTCAACGCTTTTAGGCTTCCTACGTAACGCGTCCTCTGAGAACATGTGGTCTTTCGATGTCATAAAGTCATAAAGTCTTTCGATGTGACCACCTTTCGATAAGTGTGACGAATAATCTACAAAACAATCATTTCGCGAGATGCTCACGGTGCACGAGAGAGTTAAAAGCATGATTGGTCTTTAATTGGCACGTCACTGTTCTCTTAAGGGAATACCTAAACTGCTTAATTTTGATCGTTCAGAATTCATTTTGCAGGAATTAGAGAGTTGGCAATGGGGCAGCTACCAGCTCCAAGTCTTGCTTTAACCTTCGTGTCCACATTGAAAAGTCTCAGTTCTCGATCTCCGACCATTAGATATATACATAACTACTTTGTCATCTGATTTACAAAAGTGGTGATGGGCCAACGTTTTCAGTTGTTGAATAAGAAGTCAGAATACATGAAATTTTACCGAAAGAAACCGAAAGCAAATTGGCTCCAATTCTTGACCGTTCAAATCAACCGAAGCGAAATCGGCTAAATCACAAAGTGGTACCGAAAGCCAAGCAAGAAGACATCTTGGTTCATTACCTTTCCTCACACTCATCATATAGTGTGTGCATAGGAAGAGTTAAGAACGAGTCACTGGACTGGGAGCGGAAAATAGCTTTTTATGATGCAAAGGAAATGGAGAAAGGTTTTAGCGTTGAACTTAGAGAGAAAGTGACGTTTCCAGACGGTAAACCTAGCGGAATCAAGGTTTCGTCCATTACGCCGTTTATTTCAATTGGAGTAAACACAGCACAAAATGCTGCTTGAGAAAAGGAGGTTTTAGACAGTTCGGAAGCAGTGACTGAAATACCACTAAACACTTTGAGGCGCCAATCTAATCCTAGCCGATTGTATGGCTGTCTTCAAAAAACGAAAAGCTACATAATTTACTCTAACGGTGCAGCGATTGCAAGAGATGGGTATGCTAGAACTGGTCTCTTCATATGGCATGCGGGAACAAATTCAAGGTCTAACGGATAGACAGCTGCGTGAAAGCTCCTACCTGTATGCGTGAAAGCACTCAGGTAGAAAACTGGTGGCCAAGAGAAATACTCGAGTGGGCATGCGTAAAAAATATATTATAACAAAAATTTTGGCGTGAAAGTGGGCACAGAAATCTGGAATCTTCGCACGAGAAACCCTTGTAGCATTTTGTAAGACACCGAAAACACAAAAAATGACCAGAAAGGAGGAGTTTAATGACGCGTGACCTCGCGCCCACACCTCAGATTGATTTCTTTGTGAGCTGATCCAGATACAGCACTAATCTATGTAAGAATCTATGCAACTGGTCTCCACTAAGTGATTAGCAGTCCTGAGAAGAGCAGAACGATGAGTGTCTCTAGAAAGCTGTTCACACTGAATGGATTCCATGTCAATTTGAATTTCCAGCCTTTGAAAAAGGCGACACGGCGGTAATGTCACTTACCATTACATCTGATACGTTTTATCATTATAAGTCACGTGTCTGTTCATCAACGAAACAGTGAATTTACTTGAACATTGCTAAGGTTAATTATCGTTTGGTGTTGAGAATTTCACGTGATATTCCTAAATTGTAAAATAAATTCTATACTCAGGCACTCCATTTGCTATCTGTCATGTTAGTGTTTATTCAGAATACTGTGCCATACTACGCCAAAATTTGCACTCAGACTAGCACCGTGTATTACGACGTTCCAGAGTTTCGGCACTAGAGCAATGAACACCAGATTTACTAATCAGATCAAATAGAATTCCTTCCAATTTGACCGCTTCTAGCGGTGGTATGATGTTATAAATATACCCATTGATGCAGAGTGATGTACAAAACTTTGGCATCAATTGGGATTTGAACCCATATTTCACCCTATCCTGAGGCGCACGCTCGAACCGTTCCATCACAAACGACTGTTTTGACACCACTCTTTCTACGCTACAATGCATCTACCATTCGGCAACCGACGGTCGACGGTATGGCACAGGTAGTCACTATCGAAGTTGAATCTAGTCGTGCTGATAGATATTGGGCGATTATGACAGATGCGTTGTAGCGTAGAGAGTGGCGTCAAAACAGGCGTCGATCGTGCAACGGTTTGAGCACACGCCCACGAACAGGGTGGAACGTGGGTTTGAGTTCCAACTGGCGCAAAAATTTTGCATATCACTCTACTTTGATGGGTATAACTAATCAGAATCAAATTGCACGATTTTGGTACCATTCAAATGCGCATTTTCCTGTGAACATTCTGGTATACTTCTTGCTTACCTGCTTTAGGATGGAGCTGTCGTGAGAACAAATTCGCTTGCTACTCATGCACAAATGGCGCTAAAAATACATCTAGTGAAGGCAAGACCAATGGTCATTCATGTGGACGGCCTAACCACTAGTCTCCCAAACTGTTCTCTCCAGCTTTGAACTTCGCAAACCACTACCTAGTCGTCCTTTCACAACCGTACCATCGCCCCAAGCTCCATTAATCTTGCGCCCCGACTCAATAACATTGTCCCCTACGCGCCATTTGTGCTTGAGGATGCGAATTTGTTACCAAGACATCTCCATCTTGGAGCAAGCATAGGCAACTTCTGTTCAAAATTTTTCGTAAGAAAATGGCCGTTGAACGACACCACAATAATGCAGTTCTAATTACGTTTCCGGTTCGTGAATATGGTTGAATGATGTAGTGCCAAAACTTGTGTAACGACCTATTACTAAGAATTGTTTCTTCAACCGACAGCTCCTTTGAAAACCCCGCTAATAAGTGATAACGCAAGATGTGTACCTACGTTTTTGTGGATCCGAATACGTCGACCTTACACACATCATCACACCTTTATGATGTGCAATTTCAAATAAACGGAATAGAATCTTAGGAAAACGATGCGCACTTGCTGCGCATTAGCATCAATACCTAATGCTTCTTTTCCCTTCACCAACGGAATTTCCCACTTCCTTCCACTATTTTGACAACCAAAACTGATGAAAAAAGAAGCAGGTGCGGACAGAGTATGTTTCAATTACCCACAACCGCATACCTTTTTTCGCGTTCATATTTTCTTCAATCTTGCTCAGATCTGTGCTACACAATAACATTTTATGAAACCCAAAAAATTTATCAGAAAATCAAAAACAATGGAAATGAGCTACACATAGCAAGTAAAACGAGGAACATTCCATGACTACATAATACCGTAAGAATAAAAAATCCCATATTACAGTTTTCCAACGAAAAAAGGTAGTAGCGTTAGTATTGCTATGACGACGAAGAGCTTTCACGATGAGCATCATTGAACTGAAAAAAAGGTTAGAATAAATCTTCTCGATAATTTTCAAGCACCACAACTGACATGCACCCCGCTTAGTAGTTTTTTCTCCTGTACACGTGACTATGGAAGATTCTTAATTCGCTAGAAAATCAAAATAAAGATGCTGGGCACGTATACGGAAGGGCAGCTCAATTGCAGCTCACCTATCGCCAGAAACATGAAAAGAATTGAGAGACGCTTGCGAGCAATATGAACAAATTTCGGAAAACATATCTAGTTTCCTCGTATCAAAAGTATGAAGTGAATCTTGTGACAGATGCCTAGTGAATTTATTTAAAAAAAGTATCTTTCAGCAGCTATACAGAGATAAAAGTAGTGATTAATAGGCCAAACGAAAGTGAGGTTCACGAGAACACTGAACATCGTCTTGAGGATCAGAATTTGTATCCAACCATCTCAGTTCATTGGGTCTCTTCATCTTTGGTTGAGTATTTATGTGAGTGAATGGTGAGCCCCGGGATTCCAAATTTTCTTCGTATATCAGCATTCTTGCGCTCCTACTTCACATTGTCCTCTGCCATGAAGAAAGGACAGGGCAACAAACAAAAAATTTACAAGATTTTATATCAGCTATAGCTACAGTTTAACTGAGTTCAATGCTAATTTGTGCGCTCAAAATCAATCCCCTTTACTAATGATCATCGATAATTTCAATGCACGTTCAGAACATGGCTGAGACAGAGGCAGAACAAGGACTCGATGGTGTAATCGGTAGCTCATGTACCCCTGAAAAAGATGATCACTGGCTCAAAGTTGTCCTCGTTTTCGAGTCTTTCTTGTATCACATTATACCTGTAGTTGTCTTTCACATAACGCCATACCGTGAAAAAAAAGAATAGGTGGTAAATAAAGAAAGAAGTTAGATGGCTCTGACCTCATTTGCCAAGTGCATGTTCCCGTCTCTTCGCTTCACCGTTTTGTGCAATTTGTACGACTTTTCTCGTATCATCACCAGGATTGCTGTGTTTATGTTCTACACGCTCGGCTTTTGATCGTTTACCTGACGAGCCAGTGAATTCCTAGATAAAGAAAGTTTGCTAGGAATAGCTAATAGTGCCATTCAATCGACTGGTTTTCATTACCTCATTATAGAATTTCATTATAATCAGAGAAATTGTTGGAAGATTTTTCGAGGGTTGGTATGTCAATGGCTTACGCACACATCAGCAGTCTCGCCCGCCTCATCAAAAAATGAGCTCGGATAACAACACATTGTGTGGTCCTACTATGAGTCTCTCCGTTCTCTACTATTAGTAGTTGTGACTGGTAGGGCGTCTGGCCCTGATGAGGCGGGCGAGACACCCGAAACCTACGTAAGCCACCGACATACTAAACCTCGAAGAGGATTGAAACAGTCACTTAGAATGGATCGCAACTAATGATGTCGGCGCAAATCATGCTGGAATGATGTCCGTGCAGCATCTCATGAGATATAAATGTAAATATAAGCTCAGTATGTGACCAATTAAAGAAATTATACATAACTTTACCAATGGAAGTGGATCTGGTCACACAGGATGTGCCACTTTAGATATTTCCCAATAACTATGACATCTTGCATGCTGATTTCGAATGAAACCACGCTGCGAAAAGGAAAAAAAATCAGAAATCATTTAGACTAAAAAGTAGAGCTGACGGCGCTGAGCAATCCCTAGAAAATGCGTTATTCTTTCGGTTCTATCTAGCATAGTCTGAGATGACTGAGTGCATTTCCAGCTTTAATATGACTCTGCGGACTACTCAATGATCAAGTCAGTGCTGAAATCCTCCTAGAAAAGTCTAGTGACGATCGCCAACCCCGAATGGATGGTAGGCTCGGTGAGCCTAGGGCGCTGGATGGAACCATCGACCGCATGCGTGTGTGAAGCACCTTTAATCACAGCGCACAAACGCCCTTCACATATCACAAAATGTCTAAATAATATGAGATGTCATTGACCTTGTCCACTTACGACAACTGGAGTACCTGTTGAAAAAACTTTTAGAAAGATGATTACTTGGTAGTAAACTTCAATGTGGGACCGCCTGAGTTTTCCGAACAGTACATAGACACATATAGTTGGAAGATTGTGCACCTCCACCCGCGAACGAAACAACGCGAAAAAACAGTTCAAAAGCCATGGAACGGATAAGAATCCACCTTACTGGCCGTACTCTAGTCCTTTTCTTAGCAATTTATTGATCCGTCTTCACAGTTTCTTCGCCGTGAGGATCCCAGTACTTCTTGCATTCAATTCGTTTTTCTTCTTCTTGAACGTCACAGAATAGTGGTTGACCACGTCCTTGCAATGTCGAGGATAGCGTGGCTGTGGTGTTCCATAAAGCGTTCGTTCTTGAGCACAGGAAAAGGTTGGGTGGAAAAGTTCGGTCCTCGCCGCGCCGCAACGAGTATTACAACCACTCGACCATGGTCCCCTCCCCTCATATCTAAACAGTGGAGTCTTCACGGACCTCATGTCCGAGAATTACGAGAACAAACTTGTGGAATTTAAGTACCTTACGACTCCCTAAAACTATTTTTGAAAGTTGAAGAGCCACATTTGGGAAAAATATTCGATACATAAGCTTCTTTTCCATATTGTTGACTATGAGCTCCTACACACAATAATGCGAGGTACAAAAAATGACGAAACGGTACTCGCTGCAAAAGAAGCTCCAAGTGAGTTCCAGCATATCCAGAATATTGTTAAACCAAGTGATGTAGAGTGATAAGCAAAACTTTCGCGTCAGCCGGGACTCGAACCCGCATCTCACTCTATCCGGGTGCGCGTGCTCTAACCAGCGTGATTGAGTTCAATGTCATACCGACTACGTGAGCCAGGCTGTTGACGGTTAGCTACTAAGAGATAGATGCGCTTTAACGTAGAAAGAGTGGTGTGCAAAATGGGCGTCAGTAGTGCAACGGGTTATAGCACGCGCTCCCGGATAGGAGATGCGGGTTTGAGTCCTAGCTGACGCGAAAATTTTGCACATAACTCTACATCACTACGTATATCCATAAAATCTTATCACCGCTGACTGTTGTCAAATAAAATAATACCATTTGATCAGAATGTCTAGGAAAAAGTTAGAACAAATTATACGAAACAAACAAACCGGTCCGCCATCCTTTTCGTATTCAGCGGCCAACTGCTCAGCGTTGCTCATAGTCAGAAGTCTCAGAAATCTAGAAAACAAATACAGTTATATCCATATATGCATATGCATATATATATATATATATATATATATATATATATACGCGTATACACACGTGTATATGCATACACATCTAAGCCTAAGCCTAAGCCTGAGCCTAAGCTACACATATATGTATATATATATATATATATATACAAGCATATATACAAAGGTACACATCTATGTACATGTGTATGAACAAATTTTGTGAATCTCAGAAGACAAAACACGTGATTAGAGGTTTGAAAACGATTTCTATGCCTTCTATTCAAGCAGTCACTTGATTCAAAAGAGGTATTACTAAACATTCTTGCTGAAAATATAGAAACTATGAAGGAGAAAAGATAAGAGGACGATAGAAGATCATTGTCAAATCGACCTAGAACATTGCATAGCTCAGAATATGAATTCCCGGGCTGCAAAGGAAAAAACTCTGGCCTTGGAAAGAAGACTTTGGGTGAAAAACAGGGGAAATTCATACACAGCCATATCACAACACGCCACTGCTGTAACGATAAGAACCGAATGGCACTGTCAGCCCACAATCGATCGATCAATCGATCGATAATCGCGGTGATCGAGCCACTGTCCGATGTGGTGCGATCTGTTGACGTCGCAGTTTTCGTTACAGGTGGGAATCGATGTGATCGAAAGGACAACCGCGTACAACACATGCATGTCTTTTGAACTGATTTATTTGGAGAGCACGCGATGACACCTGAACACATTCAGCTGGGAATTTCGCTGATTCAAAAACATCAGAAAAGGGCTTGGAATGTGTCAGCGATTATCGATTGGTATGGGAGGGGGGGAGCGTAAGATAAAGACACTAATTTGGAGATAAAAGTGCCTCGTCTTTGATCTATGATGGTCAGAACCGAATTTCCGCATGTTCATGATAGACTGAAAGGACTCACGACTCCGTTCGTTTCGAGTGTTTTCTTAACACCACGCTCAAATTTCAATACATCTGAGAATTATTTTTTTTGAGCCAACATGCCATGTCCTCTTCTAAGGGCTACTTATAGAGCCTGATACACGTGTTTCGGCCTTGACAACCTCGTCAACTGGGCAGTAACCGTGGTCTTAATCAGCTCTCTCAGGGGGTTCCTATCTCCCTATAGAAGACCACATGACATGTTGGCTCGAAAAAAAGAAATAAATATCAGACATAAAACGTTTGTCGTCGCTAACTCTTATCGTGGGGACTGGAGCACCCACACAGGATTGGCAAAAGACGAGAAAGGGTAAGTGCCCGACTGACGAGATCGCAAGATCGAAACACGTGTATAGGGCTCTATAAGTCAGCCCTCCTTGATAGACCATTGACATGCGTGGCTCAAAAAAAATTATCTGGCATATTGAGATTTGAGCTTTGGTCTTAAGAAAACACTCGAAACGGACACGACGACTTCTGGCTTTTGCATGGAATTTAAGATTTCAAAAACCGGAAAATTTACATCGCAATATTCAGTTTCAAAAAAACAAAATGACACTATTTTAGACACATAATGTGATCCGTCTTCAGAGGGATTCCTTTCACTGTGCGAATCCCAGTACTTCTAGCATTCAATTCGTTTTTCGTCTTCTTCTCAAATGACGTAGAATCCTGATTGAGCGAGTCTCTTTGCAACCTCGAGGATATCCTGGCTGTGGCGTTCCATAAGGCGTTGTGGAATACCGGAGAGTTGAGGGATGGAGCTCGGCCCCACGCGCGCCGCGACGAGCATCACAACCACTGGGCTACGCCAACCCCTACAGAATGATACTATGCTAGGTTATTGTGCTTTTATTTATTTATTTGTAGCAGTGAATGAGGATGAGTTGCTGCTAATATAAAAGTCCGAGCATGAAATTTTCATGAGCATCTGGTTTTCTTCTTTATTAAGATTTATTTGATTTAATTAACTTTTATTTATTTCTGAGAGAATTGAGTGGTGAGCAAAAACATTGTCTCAGACGGGAAGCGAACTCGCGTTTCATCCTATCCGGGGACGCGTGCTCTACCACTACACCGCCGAGGCGCATTTGTCTCACCACTCATTCCTAAGATACCAAAGCTGTTGAAGGTTGGTGGCTGATATCTCGGTCGTGCAGTGGTAGAGCACGCATTTCCGTATAGTATGAAACGCGGGTTCGATTCCCGCCTGAGGCCGTGTTTTTGCTCACCACTCAATTCTCTTAGGAATATATGAATGATCACAACACTGCGAAAAATGCAGTAAAATACTAGAAACTTCCTATTTATTTGTTATTCATTTAACTACTTCATTCATTTATTTATCGCGCGAGTTTTACATGAAGAAAAGGATATGTTCATAGACAAATGTCGATGGGTATATAAAAATCATTAGCGATAAGACGATGGAACAAAGCCTCTTTTACAATTCTATAGAAGTTCAATCATCTAAAGTCCAGTAATAACAAAAATCTACTCGAATCATCAACGATCTGGTGCCGTATGCTGAGTGAGTATCATTTTTGGTGAACAATCCATTGTTTTCAGATTGTTTCGAGATGTTTCAATGGGAATAGCCGTACGAAGTCTTTTCCAAAGAGAACTCACTAATAAGAAAGATCGAAAGACGACGGGTTCTGCCCGACTGACGAGTCTGTAAGGCCGAAACACGCGTATCGGGCTGTACAAGAGCCCTTACCAGACCACATGACATGTTGGCTCAGATAATAATGAAAGGATCTATTGAAATTTGAACGTGGTCTTGATAAAACACTCGGAATAAAGGTATAATATGATAAAAATACCAGCCAACGAGCAATCGAGTGCGAAAACACTGTGTTAAGGAGAAAATTTCGCTTGACATAGAGTGTAAAACGTCGTCGATGACTCTCTGTGGGGAGAGTAGGGCTCCCGAGTGAACCAAGTAATAAAAAGATCGAAAGGCGACGGGTTCTGCCCGACTGACGAGTCTGTATGGACGAAACACGTGTATCGGGCTGTACAAGAGCCCTTACCAGACCACATGACAAGTTGGCTCAAATAATAATGAAAGGATATATTGAAATTTTTTCTATGATAATCCATTATACTTGGTTAATGGGACTACTCTTCATAAGGGGATGTAGGGTCCCCCGAGAGAATGGGCTAGAAGCCAAAGGGCCTGCCCGACTGAGTGGCTATTCTAGGCCGAAACACGGGTATCGGGCTGTACAAGAGCCTTACCAGACCACATGACAAGTTAGCTCAAATAATAATTTTCAAGTATATTGGAATCACAACTGTCTATGCATTGAATGGGATCAGAGGCGAAAACGACTGCAGAACACGCTAGGGGTTCCGAATGCGAAATGCGATTTTCTCTCCTCCATACTACATTGCACTAAGGGGGCCATTTCAAAAAATAGAACACAGTTTTGAAATTGCCGCTCCTCAAGCTATCGATAAAAATAGCCCAGTCCGGTAAAAAAAAACAACTGAATACCAGCTCGATTCCTAGACGGGCACGTAGTCCGAGGATCAAGATGCGTGCATTAACAAACGGAGTCTGCAATTACGTCCCCTGCACACTACATTAATAGGTAACGTACCCTGTCGAGTTATGAAGTCGTTCTATAAGGTTTGCCCCTATTGCAATAGGGGATGTTGAGCAGATGATTTTGGTGTCGTGCAATTACGCATTTTCTTGCGAGCATTTTGGTATATATCTTGCCTAGACTTGCTTTAGGATGGAGCTGTCGTGGGAACAAATTCGCTTGTTAGTCATGCACGAATCGCGCGTAGGGAAAAATACTAGTGATGCAGCGCGCAGGATTAATGGAGCTCGGGACGATGATAAGGTTGCAAAAAGGACGGCTAGAAAGTGATACGCGGAGTACAAAGCTGGAGAGAACAGTCCGAAGTCGATCAGTCGCGCTCGGATCGTCCCCAGGATGGGTCCCCGGTTCTTGCGCGCCGCGTCGCGAGCATTTTCCCATGTGCGCCATTCGTGCATGAGCAACAGTCAGATTTGTTCCCATGACAGATTCTCCATCTTAAAGCAAGTATGGGCAAGTGGTACGCCTAAGTGTTCGTAAAGAAAACAAAATCATACGATTTTAGTTACGTCTGATTAATGAATTTGGTGTGTATTGTTCCAGTGCCAAAACTTATGGAGCAACCTAGTGAATAGAGTTCTCGGTTGCTCTGCTCGTTATTTGGATTCAGTTCTCATGTTCATTGCGAATGAGATCGATTTTCCATCGGTTTCCGGATAACGGAAAAGAGCCACAAAGTTTTATTCAGCGAAACGTAAACGTAGCAATAATGAAAATGCTCAGCGCGTGTGGAAAATAATCTGATTTTCAGTGCTACAGCGCTATGAAAAGGCCTCTTCGAAAATCGAGCACGTACATCAATATCCCAACATTTAAGCTTTCCAATGGTTTCTAAGACTTGTATAAAAAGCTCTTGCACAGCAAAAGGGCCGCATCTTCACTCTTGCCGCATAACCAAAATGAATTCAATTTGTTGACTCGAAAGCCATGCAGAGATCGGCTAGAGGGTTAAAGGGGTCGAACTGTTGGTTGTACGGGTTTCATTGAAGAGCGTCCGGTACTAAAGCGCTTCCCGTGACAGGATTTGGGTATGTTAGAATATTTTAAATAGTACAATAAGGTTATTTCTGGAATAATGATCTCTCACGTTACACATAAAGGACAAAGTTCTCAGCGTTGATCAATTTAGCTTCGTTTGAGGTGATTGAATGCATATTTGGCCTTTACAATGACTCGCGGTGGCCCCCGCTGTATCTAGTCAATGCTGCTTATCCTCCCAGACAACTCTGAGACCAGTCCAGTAGTAATTTACAGACCCCGCGGGGGTGGATGGCTTGGTAAGCCATTAGCGCAATATCGATATATATATATATATATATATATATATATATATATACATGTCGTGTGCTATATATACATATATATGTGTCAAAAAATTTACTAGCATTCTTTGTTTTTTTGCAGAATGTCAGTGTCTTCTAATAAATGATCACATTTGAAAGGGTTAGGTGTTTGAGTAGAAAGAATCATTGACTGAACAGTCTACGCGCACATTTTCCATTTTACATTACAAAGTCAGTTCCATCCAAAATGATATTTGGGTAATTTAATTCTTATTATTTACAAATTGTAATTTGTGGTAGTGTAGTCCATTGTTAAGGTGCACGAACGTTGTTATTACTTAGTTTGAGCACAGCTGAGTTCGATTCGCGGATTCTCTTAACACTACTAGAGCGACAAAAAGGAAACTCGTGGTTCCATTGATGAACAAAGCAGACCACCTCCATTGACTAACTTCATGGGAATAATATCAGTGGACACTGAGTTCGTGAATGAATATATAAAAGGGTTTTTTAATGATGCAGACGGTGAGTGTGGTGCAGTGATTTTAGGTGCTCGCGATGCATACGTAGTCAATTGTTCGTCCCGCTCCCAAGGCGGAACCAAGCCTTTCAACACTTCGTGGTTGGCGAATTAACACCATACTTCTTTCGAAAGTAAAGGCACTGATTGATACATTTATGCACTACCACTCGTTGAGGAAAAAGTCACACATACATTCAACCACCTGAAATAATGTTTGATGAAGTCGAAACATGGCACATCTCTCAAGGATTAATCAGCACTGAGAGCCTTCAGCTTTTATGAAGTGTGCGCAAGGCCTGAAAATTACCAGAGTGGGATAGTAATTGATGTAGTTGATAAATAAATCACTGGTACCATTTCTTTTACGGCGAAGAATGAAACGTCCTCATTTGATAATTTGGAGCGATTGGCGTCCATCGGTTCTCTCCATTCTGTGGTGAACAGACGCCAGCAGTTTAAAAAAACTACTCCGATCCAGACTATTCAGTTTTTGCGACTTTGTGTGATGCTTATGCAGCCTATATAAGGTGTCCTAATTCCTTGCACGCCAACCTGCCCCAATGACAGCTACCGGTTATTTCGGAGCTGGTCTGTGCCTTTTTGGAGTGCTTGTTGCGCTAGTGACGATCGGTCAAATAGCCAACGATATCTCTTCACTGCGTGACGAAGTCACTGTTGGCCTAGACGAGTTTCGAGTGATCGTCGCAGACACCTGGGACCGACTGATGGTGCTACAAAGTCATACTGGTCGTACAGCTAGCGCCATGACCAGTCCATTTCGTCTAAAACGCTATATATATCCGGGAATGTGCGACTGCGTAGAAAACTCGATCGGATGTCCACCTGGTCCTCCAGGAATGCCTGGAGCACCAGGGCCACGAGGAGAAGAAGGTATGCCCGGTGACGACGGCCGACCAGGAGCACACGGAATCACACTTGCATTAACACACGACATGCCTGGAGGTAATCGTTTTCGAAGTATAAAGATACCATCGAATTGTAGATTTTGTTGAATTCTGATACATGATATAGCATGTTATATTTTGTTCTATGAGCATCTTTTTACGTAATCAAATTTGTTCTGGAGATCCTGTGGAGCATTTGATATTTTATCTCAATTCTAGGATGTGTGAGATGTCCACCTGGGCCTACTGGCCCAATCGGGGCAGATGGACCAGCAGGAGAACAAGGTTTCGCAGGGTCGATGGGGATGATAGGGCCACCAGGAGAAGATGGAAGTATTGGTCTACAAGGTCAACCAGGTGAACAAGGACAGCCTGGACCTCCAGGATTTGATGGCATTCCTGGTCCAGATGGAATGTCCGGAACCACCTCGTTTCCAGGAGCACCTGGGCAACCAGGAGAGCCTGGATGGGCTGGGGAACCGGGTCTACCTGGTAAAGCCGGTGAGCCTGGTATGGACGGGAATCCAGGTATGCCTGGCGCACCCGGGTTGCCAGGAAATCCTGGTCATGATGCATTTCCTGGAATGCCGGGACAGATGGGAAAGCCTGGAGATCCTGGAGAGGACGCTCACTATTGTAATTGCCCTCAGCGAGAAGAGAAAGCAGACCTTGCACAGCTTTCAATACCAACAAGTGACACTGGTTATCTCAAACGACGTCTATAAGTAGATAGATTATCATGATCAAATAATAAATATTTCTGATCACACTTTTTCTCAAAAATTCAGCAGTGACGTTACATATGAAGGAGCAAACATACGTATGAATGTAAATATGAAGATATGCTGATTGTATAGTAATATGAAGTTACATTACCACACAAAAGCAACTTTTGATCAACGTTTTGATTTTACATTATTTAATCTACAGTACTTCCTTAACCACAGTTTTTGCTGACACTTCTCAAATCTTTTAAGGAGTTGCCAAGGTAGGCATGATTTCACACTCAAACGGAAGGGAAAAATCTCAATCACATATACAAAGTGATTTATAGAGAGGAAAAATACAGGCCCATTTGCTTAACAGGCGATTAGGCCTAGCCGTGATGATATCAACTTACAGCAAGTGAGGTAAAAATTCATGTTAATCAGCCAACGAAGTTGTGATAGCAAAATTTATTGTTAATCAATACGAACAATTGCGAGAAAATACAGCAGTCTCTAAAGACATTAACAAGGTGTACAAGGGAAAAAATTCAAATAAGGCT
The DNA here is from genome assembly GCA_019055375.1 of Parelaphostrongylus tenuis. Lineage (NCBI taxonomy): Eukaryota > Metazoa > Nematoda > Chromadorea > Rhabditida > Metastrongylidae > Parelaphostrongylus > Parelaphostrongylus tenuis. Next base: position 106,815 of record JAHQIW010000420.1, read on the forward strand.
CTTTAATAGAGGCATTTCAAGGAAAAAAGGTTTCAATCACCTTCTCAAATATCTCGTAAAATACAATTCTGACGCGACAATACAACATAGACCAAGAAATTAGAACTGAGCATCAGCAAGATTGAAAATGATAACAGAAGTAACCTGATAAGATATGACAATGACAAGAATACAAAGTGAGGTGCGTTTATTCAGTACAGACCGAAAACGCACAAAAATGATCTTGTATGCAAATACATGAAAAAATTCCAGCCAAAATGTGGGAAAAATACCATGATACATGGCAGGTATGAAGATCAACTCGCTACAGAATTTATGAACCGAATTTTTTCGCACGTGTCTCGTACAATCCATGCACAGGAAATTTCTGCTCGGTGTGAAACTGCGTATTCAGTACAGCAAGCCGCGTTACCCGTTAAGATATGATGAGTAAGAGTGAACTGTAAAAGAGGTTTTGTTAGTCGATAAATACGAAAAAGAAAAAGAAAGAAATATGCAGAAGAAACTAGGAAATACCGCACTGGGAGTCCCATTCTGAAAGAGAAGTATCTCTGTTTTCAGAAACAAATCTAACGAATGGTACTTCAGTATATGTTTATGATGAAATACTATAGAGATTTCACTATCCATTCATGATTGCCTGTCTAATTAGGTTTGAAGTGGCTCAACGATGTTGATTTGGCGATTTTTCCTCACCCTAAATATGGTCTTCCATTTTGGAACATCCGTTGGACCAGGCGGTTGAAGTTTATCGGCCAGCAAGACGGCGCCAAGATCTCTGAAGATTCCACGCAAAGCGTTGTGCTTAACCGGACAGCGCGAGTCTTCCCAACAGCGAATCAGGCGAATATAGGAGTCAACCTAAACTACGTCAAGTTTACAAATTGATTTCTGTAGTAATCTGGTATTGATACGCCCTTATACGTTTACTGAGCTAAACAAGTTATTTTTAGATCGGTAGCGTTAGTTCCATTTGATAATTATTCTAAGAAAACTCAATGGTGAGCATAAACACGGCCGTAATTGGGAATCGAACCCGCGTTTCATCCATACCGGGGCGCGTGCTCATACCACTACACCACCGAGGGACATCTGAGGCACCACCCATTCTTCAACATCTCTATGTTAGCTGTTAGTCACCAACCTTTAGCAGGTTTGGTCGGGCATGCGATTTCGCTTTATAAACCAAGTTGAGCTGACACCACTGTTAAATGTAATCCTCCGAAGTTCTAGTTTTTTTTTACTGATTTTTTCGCAGTGTTATGATGTTACATATATACCTAAGAAATTGAGTGGTGAGCAAAAACACGGCCTCAAGCGAGAATCGAACCTGCGTTGCATCGATACCGGGGACGCGTACTACTACCACAACACCACAGATGCACATTTGCGCCGTCACTCATAGTGGTGTTTTTGCTCACCACTCAGTTTTCCTAGGTATATAGTAACATCATAACGCTGCTAATAAAAGTAAGAATAATTATTCTATCAAAAATGTTATTATATCATATAGCATTTGCTATGAGCCCATATTACAGTAATATTCTAATACTTCTTCATTTGAATTTATTGAAAACAACAACCACTTACATCGTAGATAATCATTGCGGTGGATTTGCGTTGAGGATCGGCGATAACGTAATCATTGGTAGAATATGGCACTACTGTAGATTCGTTGGTCACGATAAACGTCTGAGTTCCTGTTGATCCTACCACCTCCACGGGCACTATCCAGAGATCCGTCGTTATTTGCTGAAACAAAGTTGGATTGCGACTAATTTCAGAAAAAAAAATTACTACACTCATGCATCTAAATTCTACCCATGTTCTTAAATCAAGTGAAAATTGGAAGAAATCAAATTCTATTGTGTTGTTATTTGAAGGCTATCTAATATTTGGGCCATAGGACTAGGAAACTTTGTATTATTTGTAAATGATCAAGTACAAATCGATCGGTGTCCATCGATTTCCTATCCAAGCGCTATGCATTCGGTTCCATTTCTAGCCTTATAAAATTGGTTGATTCCACAACTAGCTCATGCAACAACTTGCGAGAGTCTTCCAATGTATCAGTAATTTTTTGTGCCCTCAAATAAATACGGTGCAAATTCAGCAGTCTCGATGGTATTGAGACCGGTTTAGTTTTTCCGGGAAGTGTGATCATGTTCATAGCCAGTGCACTTCACTCAGCTGCTCTACACACCTAAGGCCTACATAATTTTCCATCTCATTATTTAGGACACGTATACCACAGTGGATTGTGTCCAAAACTGCAAACCTCTCATGCTTCGGTGGTTGGTAAATTTGCGTGGATTCCTTTGTGAGGATAAGAACACTCAGTTAATAGACCGGCAGGCCGCTGCATGCTATTGTATAAATCAGATTGAATACAGTCACCTTGAACAATTTATGATAAAATAGATCATATGAAGCATTCCACAGGATTAAATTGAATGTAAGAACTTTATCTAATAACCTTTAAATATAGTATCGCCTAGTAGTCCAATTCGCTTGCAATGAAATTAAAGTCTTTTTTTGTCAACGCAAAGGCAATTCAACACCTCCGTTATCTCGGAGTATACAACTAACACCACGCATTTGGTGCAGTGTACTTTAAGTTGACTGTTTTGACGGAAGGTAGGCGTGGCTGGCTAAACTCGACATTGACATAGGTTTACAGCATTTTGGTTCCCAAGATCTTAACTCCTTGGCGTGTTGACCCTGTGCGGCGTAATTTACATTACAGTCAATATCCAAAAACATTTTCGCGTAGCAATATCTGTCATAAGCATTAAGGTTATTGTGGAATTGATAAGCATGACACTTGCAATCAATCGACTAAAATGTTGGCTCTACTACTTTCGAGACTACACAAAGAACGTCTCGACTAGCATTCTACGACGTTTGTAGAAAAAAGCGAAATTCTCAAGCAGCAGCCATATTAACATGCGAGATATTTGGAGATCCTTGTGAAAGATGAATGCAAAGAAAGGATTTGAATGAGAGAGGTGCTGAAATCTACGCAGTAGGTTGTATTAAAGGGTCTTGTATTATCAAAACGATATGAATAATAATTGCACCAATTTTTTAAAGTTACCTCGACGACAATCGTATGTGGAGTCACAGTTAAAAGAAGAACTGGACGAGTTTCTCTAGAGAACCACTGAGATAGCATTAATCCTACAACATATGTGTTTTATAATGTAAATCTCATCGGTACATCTTCGGAGTATTTCAAAGGTATTGAAAATTGAGATTTTCAATTACACAACACCAAAAAAGGATTTGAGAGAGTAAACTTAGTGAAAAAGGCTTCGTCTAACTAACAATATTTGCGAGTTTCTTCAGCTTTATATTTCAAGAACTGAAATGAAATTTTTACCAGCGTGGTCACTTTTAGTCACGATTCCAATAGCTTCCTGCCAATTAGAGACGCTAGTTTGTGCGTATGCAAAATTACGAAACATCTGAATGAGTATCCGGTGATCATTATACGTCATCAAATCGTTAATTAGAATTGTCTTTCTACTACTAACATATTCGATAGCATTGGTCATCGTGTCTCGGCCAAATGTTTCATCGATTGTGTAGAAAATCGCTGTTAGACGTTTCGAACACAACGTAATCCCCTACAAAACTTGCACTTACACAGTAAAAACAACGATAATAAGAGCAATAACATCCGACATAGCAGTAATAATCACTTGTATACCTTCTGTAAATCGTCAACAACTCAATGATATAGTATTTACATTAGACTATTATTTACTAACAGGCCGGAACTCAGAACTTACTAAGCAAGAAGAACACATTTTGAATTGACCCTCTTTCCCTCTTCTTTTGACAGTAGGGTGGCCACAGGAAGTCTCCAGTTTATAACAGTGAGGTATAGTCATAGCTACTTGTCAATCTCATCGCTTATGAATTTTGAAAATATTTGGTGGAGGCGACCGTAAAAATAATTTTAACCTTCTTTATGCTAGGAAGTGGCGGAGGGGTTGTGGCTAAGTGGCTAATGATGTTTGGTGCGCGATTGACCCACCACCCTGCTACTCTCCAGAGCCTTAGGATGCCTTGCTAAGTTTCCATATCTTCATCAAAAACAGGCACCATCTTTACAGATCTAATTTCATTTTCCCGGTGCCCGAGATATGAGAGGCTTGGCTGAACTGAGACAGGGTCGAACTAGGGCCCTGAGCTCATTGAACGACATTATTACCTCCAGTCCATGTACACACAGACAAATTTGCATCATTTGGTCAAATATTATGGAATGTATATAAACAATCCATGTCAATCAGGTAGAGTAAACGAAGAAAGTTTATCTCCAGAACAAATTGCCTTCAAGGAAAAGGCACGCTGACGTTAGTCTACACTCAACATTTTAATCGTTATTGACCCATTCCATAGCCACTATTCGAAGCGAATTGCCCAGTGTGCTCGAAAAAGACGTAAATATATATTATATATTCAGTGTATGAACGCTATTTCCTCCAGAACAGTATCGATCGCAACTTTTTTCAATTTTTGTAAATTATCCATAATGTTCTATGCATAATATGTTGAATAGAACCCTTCATCCTTTGCTCCTATGTTGTGATCAGTTGTTTGAAATATTCTATGACGCGCAAGCAGAAATAAGAAAGTTTGAGCAACGCGAAATTACTATAGAACAAATTCCATATTCTTTAAAATTTTTAGGGAGTTCTCAGGTCACCCATCCCCTCACGTTGGTTCTGGGATGATGGTTTTGAAATTGCTTATTAATGCTTAGAGCTACTGCGTCGTCACAAAGTGTATCACAAAGACGTTGATCATCATCTATTCTGACTAATAGTCAACATAGTTATATTTATTTTAGATGACCAGACTTCACATCCACTTCGCAAATCCACACACTTTGTGCAGTTAATTTGTATCCTTTCATTCGTCGTCCATGATGGCCTTCAACCTCGTTCTTATGAATATTTGAAAGATTAGTATGTTCAATCCGTCCTAAAATTGCCCTTCAGGGCGTTTCCTTATAGACTGAAGGAAACTGATCCCGAACAATTCTGGATACCGGCGTCGAAGGAGTGGTAGGCTCATGGTCACGCAGTAAGGTCAAATCCGTACCGTTCTCGAAATAATTGCCATCACTACCGCTGCCTGACTCAGTGCTTATAGTAAACTCTTCCCAATTCAGTTTTACCATCAAAGTCTCACTTCCGGAAGACGTAAACTCTTATAAATTTTGTCATAAATGTACAAACCAGCACGTGGCATAGGGCCTCAGCACACAAGATTTTGAAAGCGTTTTAGGTAGACACCAACAATCTAAGCATGAGTTACAAGGAGAAATGCCGCGTAGTCACAAGTATTATGGCACTGTATATAAGGATGTTATTTTGATAAGGGAGATGCATTTAGTCTATGAGATGTCTGCATGGTTGGTCTCCCCTTCTACAAGTTCGTGGACGACTTGTAAAAAGTGATATGTTGAAAGCTGTTTTGCGCTTGATGCGATCGGAACTAGGTTTGGTGATTTTTTCTGCCTGAGTAATGGAGATATTTGACTGACTAGATTGTGGGTGATGTGGTTCTTTCAAGCTTCTAAGAAGGCGAAACCGTCGAAACGTCACCTGATCGAATAAATTGTAATATAACAACCTCGCGTTTGGTTAAGGAAAAAGATCCATGTGCAAGCTTCTAATGGTTGGATTCTCATGTTGAAAGTACGATGATTCCTTTTCATAAATGACTAGAAGATGTGGAACTAGCATGACAAGCATTGAACACACAATCTCTCTTTCTCTCTCTCTCTCTCTCTCTCTCTCTCTCTCTCTCTTCCTTCCTCTCTCCCCTGGCCCAAAGTATTAACGTTCTATAATCCTATTATTGAAAGAAAATGTAGAGAAAAATTTTTTTGCCTCATCTGCTCGAACGAGTCCTAATTTGTCCTTTTCTTCAGAATTCAAATCTTGCGGCCGAATTGATTCGATCTCAGTGGCACGGGATTTGTTCACAATATGCATCATTTCGTCCACTTTCCATTCCAAGTAAATTGACAAAGACTCCTGAAATTATCAGAACAGTCTTGCAGAAATGCGCAAAACTTCTTCAGAATTAATTATCAAATACCAGAGGCAAGCGTTTGATTACGTTAATGACATCGTTTCGAAGAGATGTTGAAGTTAAGCCCTCGATTGAACTACGAACTGAGATCACTCCAGTCATTTCTACCAGTGGAAATTCGCTACGATATACATGAACTCTTTCCATTTCTGAATCTATTTATTTTGAACGAAATTCTAGCCAGCAACATGTTCTACGCCATACTACTTGTTGAATTTATATTCACAACTCCGCTTTCCCACAAAGTTAGAGTTTATAATTGAAACGTTCAACTTTCTATAAACCTCGGCAGCATTAATTAATATATGGAAATCGAGAAGACTTATCTTGATTAGCTGACTTGAGGTTGGTAAAATGATAATAGTACTAATTCTGCTGACGTTCCGGCGACTCGCCTTCTTCAGAGCCTGGATGTACGTACAATTGGACTATTTCCTAGATTTCCTAGAACAGTCTAACAATACATACGTCCAGGCTCTGAAGAAGGCGGCTCACCGAAACGTCCGTGGAATTACTACTGCTATCACTTTACCAACCTTGCGTCAGCTAATCAAGATAAGTTCTGGCGATAGAGTTTACAATTTGCTGAAGCTGGCGAGGATTTTTTGGATGCTCACTTAGTCCTCGAGACTTTATTTGGTGGGTATTGATGCTTTGGTTGAATGAGTATTACAATAGTCTAGTGCCCAATTTACAAAGTTATTTGAAGTCTAGCTTTTCGACGTAAGGATAGATGTTGTGATGCAGAAACTTCACTTTAGCTTTTGTCGCATTTCTGGTCACTGCAGCAACGAGTTTACGGAATTGCTTTGCGTAGTGGGTAACATACGCTGCCTACTTTCTAACAAGGGATAACTAAAATTACCCCAGAGATTCACATTGTCCAACAGTATAAAGTAGTAAACAAAATATCGGCTGCCGACGAAATTTAAACTCGCGCTTTGCTCATAGCGAGGCGCATGCTACTACTACTAGGGTTGGAAGGAAAGTTCCAGGGCACTTCCATAAGCATGAGATAATTCCCATACAAATCATGGGAACATTCCAGTTCCTTATGTGTAATTTTCCCACTAAAAGCCTAGATATTATTCGCCTTTCGTTTTCCGACTTTGTTACTAGCCTCCGCCACGTCCAACGATATAATCGAAGTTCATGCTTTATTAGGTCATCATTGGAGAAAGGATCTCTCACAGTCAGCTGCAGTCGATGAAATTAACGAAGTTGAAAGGGAAGGTACAACAAACAAATCTGTTTCTGGAAGCTGGTTTCAGAGCTTTATAGCCTGAGATCTTGATCGCGCAGACGAACCTTGTTCAAGACGTCCGATTTGAATCGTTTGATGAAGTTGAAGTAGCTTGTCAAGAGTTCGTCGATTTGAAGTCAAAGGAATAGGGATTACGACCATATCCGCAACTTGGCGTACCGATTACAGAAAATCGTAGAAAACGATGTCCTTTATTTTTAAAAATAGTTGTTACTGGTTTTGTTTTGAATTCATGCATAAACTTTTAGTTTTCAACAAATGACCCAGAACTTTCTCTCTAACCCAATACACCGCTAAGGCGATCGTTTGTTACCACTTTCCTCGATATATACCAACGTGAGATCTTGTATTGGGTGATCTTTGGAACATCATGTCGCTGCTGAGAACCAGTGAAAATAATGAGTTTGATTTGTGTCAAAGATAAAGTACAGCAATGGAATTTGTTTAGAAATGAAGGTCTTGAGAACCGGATGATATATCAGTATCTTCTTCTGTTTAGCTGCTCCGAGGTGTTTGATCTTATTTATAGATTATCTGCTAGGGTTATGATGGCCTTTGATTCAATAATTTGGGAATCAATTTGACCTTTCCAGGCTCTGAAGATGACGAACCTTGCGGAAACGTAAGCCACCACGACTGTTGTAATATTCGTGCTGCATTATTAACTGTATTGTTATATGCTCCGCTGATATTCAATAAATAAGATCAATGACACCTCGGAGCGGCTAAACAGAAGAAGATACTGATTTATTCAAACTATGTCGAGGTTAATAGATAGTCGATCCTAGGATTTATTGCAAACCGGATGATAGACGCATGTTGTCCTCGTAACACGCAGGTCAATCTCAATCGGAAAGGTTTTCGATACAAATAGTATGTCAGAGGTCTATAGTTGATAAAATTGAACGTGCGCCAGATCAGATTATGAAAGTGGTCTATTAAGCTGAGGTTACCAAGGATGAAATCATGTGCCTTCCCCGAAAAGTAAATCTTCGCGTTTATGTACCGACATAAATTCTGTTTATACGCGTCTTGGCTTCCGCACACTCAATTTTTTCAATTTTTTTTCCAAAGATTTACCCAACAGGGTTAGAGAAAGTCTGGTCATTTTAGAAATATGACGGCTGTTCTAACTTAAGGAAGAGCGTCTAACGGTGGCTGTTCAATAAACAGGTGTTGCTAGGTGTTGGAGGATTATAGGAAATACGATGCATCATATGCGGAGTGGGTTATTACAATCACTCCTTTCCGTCACTTGTAAACAAACCACACTTCTACACTCCAATAGAACCACATAAAAAGACTATGAAGAAGTTTTAGAGCTCAGAGGATAAAATTACTCAAAAAGCAGCCTCACACTATAGTTGAGATCTCATTTCCAAGGCATGAAAATATTTAGAAACGTTGATACTATTTTTGTCATAAAACTAAAGATCATCAAAAATCCTGTTTTTTGGTGACTGCTTATTTACATTTTTTAATCGTGATCTCACAAGTCATTCAGTAGTCCGTTTGAAATATTTGGCGTCTAACCATGCATTACATGTTTTGAAGTGATAAATACTTCAGAATCTCAATAAAGGCCACGCACAGGCAAACTAGTATTGACAGCTTTTGAGTCACATAGTGGAGTCAAACAGAAAAAAAAGTTGAAAACATGGGGGAACCAATTCATGGAGACTCTTCAATTATTTCCTTATTCTTTGTTCGATATGCTGAAATTTTTTTCGAAGCGAATGACTAGTCATTTCTTGCACCCACCATAAAACATATTTCATCAGATTTTGCTGAGCCGACAAGTCCTGGCAACCACTGTTGGATCACTGAATGAATTAGCGTGACATGTGCTAAGGTGTACGATGGATGTTCGACAAGCCGATCCTGAAACCAACGCGATCAAATAAGAACAGGAACGACAACCTAATTGTCCCGTTTAGGCTCAATTTATGTGCCAACGTCGATATTAAGTCGATGCTTGCTGGTGTAGAAAGACAAGACGTTAATCGCAGCTTTGACCACGATTTACTGAGGGATGAGCCATACATCAGTTCCATATATTTTGCATTTCGACACTGCAACTGCTTACCGAATTATATGAGTGTTTCAATCTTGCCAGGCAGTCTGGTACCAATCCCGTATGGATGAAGGGTGTAGCCCGTAGTGCAGGACCGCACAAGCCAGGGCTTTATGTGACTAACTGAGCAACCATAACCACTGCACCACATGTGTTTGGTTAGTGTTTGCGTGTGTTATTGTCAAACAAAGTTTATTTCCTTGAGCACCGCGTGTACTCCTTTGAGTGGCTCGATTACCGCGCTGCGCCTCCATTTAGTGTACCTATTGTAATGGGTGCGTGTCCCGATATAAATCTGATATTATTTGCTAAACTTAATTGGATGTTATTACTGTTATATTACTTCTTTGACTTCTTTCATAGCATCTAAGTTAGCTACTTTATAATACTCCACAAAGAATTTTTTCCTGAATTTGGATCATACAGTTTATTCTTATAGCGTAACATGTACAAACTCTTTAAAACAAGGGAATCACAATATATAATTGCTTCGTAAAACATTAATATCATTATTGACAATTATTGATAGTTTTATTGCTCACTAAGAGAGGCATTGGTTCTGTTTCTACTGTCGATAGTAAGTTTCTTTGGCGTTCTATCCTTACTACACGGAAACCCTTTTAGTGACATCTTCAGCCGGGCGACCGCGACGCATATCAAGCGACATCAACATAATAGCGAAAGGGTTAAACAATGTGAAAAATATTGCCTGACGACGAATGCAGTAGAGGCTCCACCTTCTATCGCATCCTATCCATACAAAATTTCAAAAAAATTTGTGAAAGAACATAAGGCTCTAAAATGGAGCTTCCGAGAAATTTTACAAAAACACCATACCTACATATAACAATAATAAAGTAAACATTCGAAATGAACCTGCAGAGTGATGAGACCAAGTGTGGAGTGAAATGGTGTTCGAATGGGAGCTGAAATGAATTTCAGTTCCTTCAGCGGATACGGAAAACCGGTCCAATTCGTCATAAGCATTATTACCTAGAAGTCAACTACTTGTTAAAGGCAACGCACCCTTTTTTTCTAAATTTCTCCTCTTATAAACTGAAATAAAATTGCGAACTTCCAAACGCTCAGTTTATCGACAACTATTACTATTTTACCTTACATGATTCCTGATAAATCCATTCGTGTTTATCACGTCTGAAGTTCTTATTTATAGAGAAAACGATTTCGATATCGGGTATGTAGGTGCCATTCAGAGTTGTGTTGTTGTAGATCAGAGTCTCGGCCTGATATTACAAGAACACACAAAATTTATCATACGAAGACGAAGGCTGTTTATGAAAAGATGTGCCCACATTCTCAAATCCGACAAATGCTATCTGTTGTACGGCTAAGGGAACAGTGCGTTTGAAGCAGGTTAAATTATCAGCCATCACAGATCTTATGGGCGCGTTCGATCTCACATGAGCAGTCGGTGTGAACATCACGCAAAGATCCACGGTGGCCTGAAAGATTTATGCTCAGGCAGAGTTCTATTTTGCTGAAAATCGAGTTGTTATTGATTATACTCAGCATAGTATGAGTATATTGCTGGAAGTCAACACTTTGGGTACCATAGAAACACAGCTCTATTATCGCCTCGCCGCAGGCGGAAAGGTTGCTGATTTAATTCCCTAACACGAAGCCTCATGTCAGGTCTCTTGGTATAGATTAGTAATAAAGGTTATTCTATAGACAACATTATGGTGAAAAAAAAAACGCTCAGTTGCCTCACAAATCATTTTTTTCAATTTGAAATATAGATGCGTGGAGTTACAACGGAGCCAGCACACAGATTCTGCAAAACTGGCTACATCCACTTCTATGTAAGTTTTCTTTTCTAAGTAGTTATACATCATAGAAAATATGCTTCCAAATCCAAAATTTACAATAGTTACGGAGAAATGCAAAAAAAAAAGTTGGATATGCGTTGTTACCCCATGGATCTATCTTTTGTATCAAAAAGTAGTGAAGTGTTAGACATCTGAGTGTCCTATTTATCATGATAATTACATTATAGCAAAAAAACTTGCTGTGAAGCGTCGTGATAGGGAATTGATCCAGCATTCTCCTTCATGGCCCGCATCACTCACCACTCGGCTACGGACTGCCCGCCGCGTGATACTGCGGGCGGAGCTAGCACAGTGAGCTTGTAGTAGCCAAAGTGTTATACTGTCATTTATAGCATGGATCAAAGCCATTGGTGCTGAGCGGTTTGTTCCAGAGTTATCAAGCCAAGAGTAAGCCTATACTGCATTTATGCTCGTCAGACAAACAGAGATGCCCCTAAGGAGCTGCGTAGCAGAATGATGGAGAAGATTAGATGCTTCAATAGCGCCTGTTCGACTTGCTGGACATTTGAACCATCGACTTCGTTGACTAAGAGAAAAGTGAGAGACGTAAAAAATATATGAGTTCGATACAGATCGTTTCAGTTAGTAAAAGATGTTATATAGTAATTAAATAAGTAAACAAACCCTGTAGGCCATGTTGTCAAGAACTGGAAACATTTTTCTAGCTGCACCGTTTGTTAGCAATGTTCCTATCATCATTGGAGCATTTCTATCCCAGAGTGGAGTACTCTGTAAATTACAATGGAAAGAACGATCACTATTTAGTTATATGTTTGTTGGCCTTTTTACTCCCTCAGCACTTATTCGGGCGGCTTTATAACCTGACATGTGGTGATTTTGTAAAAAAAAAACGCGGCATCGATTCCTTCATGTAGGGAATTGTTCCCGAGGAAGAGGTAAGTGTCGTAACAGCCATCGTTGAAGGCTCAAGATATGTTATCAGATTACACATTGTTTTGAGCGAGGTCAATAAAAACAGTTGAATATGCGCATTCTGCATGCATAAAGAAGAAGCAAAAGGTCAACAAACGATGTCGTAGCCAACAAACGAAACATTCTGTATAATTTTGAAATTTTCGTGTTTTTTTTCCTAAAAAACAAAATTCAAAAATATCTTAATAGTGGGACAGGAGTCAAAATATTCTTATCAGTACATCCCGACATCATTTATGTGTTCAAATATCATTCCGCCGTTTTTTTTTTCGCTGTAGTAATAGTAAATATTAAAATATTTAAGTTCTTTCTCTTTTGCTTGTAAGTGTATAAAAAACACTACTTTTTATTTGTTTTTATATCGGAAGTATCTCATATGATAGCTTCTACAGAAGTTTGAAGATGACGACTTTTGTACTCGAAAAACGCCATTTGCGGGAACTTTACTTTGTGGTCTCATTGGCCAAAGTAATTGAAGTTGCTCGATTTTGGTATCGTTCAATTGCGCCTTTATCTGCTAACATTTTAACTTACAACTTGCTTATATTTATTTTGAAATGGAGCTGTTGTGGTAGGTGATTCGCTTATCACTCATGCACACATGGCGCGTAGGGAAAAGTGAATAGTGAAGCGTCGCACAAGATTGATGGAGCTTGGAGAGAGTTTTATCTTCAAGCAAGTGCAGACAAGCTACATACCAAGATGTTCGCAGGATAACGCGCAATTCAACGATATCGTAGTCATGTAAATGTTCACTGAAGAAATCATGATGAAAACTCAAACGATATAAACTTTGAAATTTTGCTGCTTGATATCGCTTAAGTTCATGTAGCAAACGTTGATTGAAAATGTAATAAGAGAGCTGAGGTGGGAAGTTTTAAGAGATTTCACCTTACCCGCCTTACTCTCCCGACATTGCACTGTCAAATTACCACAGAAATAATACCAAATTTAAATTACAAATTGACAAACTTTGAAAAAATGGCGTTTTTCGGGCCAAAAGTCATCATCAAAAGTCATTGAAGTTCTATAAAAACCGTCATATAATACGTTTTGTATATAAAAACATTCTAAAAAATAGCTTTTCAAAACAGTCGCAAACAGAAAAGATTTCGCACATTTTTATCTTTGCTATAATTAAAGCAAAAAAAAACAGACAGCGGAGTCATATTTGTGTACCTAATATGTTAAGCCTTTCATGAGATCCAATGTGACACATATAGTGCTAAAAGTAAGTTTCAACTTTTTCATATCAACCCTCACACGTGGCACGTACCTTTCGATTAAATCGCGCCCTATATACGGGAAACAGCGCTGAACAATTTACAGTGCACGTAAAGTGACAAGATTACTTCACGCTGCAGTGATTTACTACACTGCACGCCAACTGATAGGATCACTTGACATTGGACTGATAGCAAAGCTCGGTGATCTTATCACTTACCGTGCAATATTCGGGGGGATTTTCTAGATGTAGTGGCTTTGTTGGACTGAAAGGCATGTGTTAATAATGAGGCTTGACATAAAAAGCCGAAACAAGTCTAGTGTTTGAGGTGCCACATTAGATCTCATGAAAGGCTTAAAATGTGCCGTCAGGATGTAATAGATTCCAAGCGAGCCTTAAAAACAGCTGAATAGGGAGTTGTTCTTATTAGCACTCAATCGGATCAATCATATTACCGAGGCTAAATCTGCTACTACGACAAATCGCAACATTCAAATTTCCTTCATTCATTACTGTCAAAATTCATTTTTCAGTCATTTTTTGCACGAATCACTGGAAGATACTAAATAAATCAATAAAACTGAAGTAAATGAGGATAGAGACCTGAACATAAGTGATTTTCATGTTGTCCACAGATGAAAATTTAGCGAGATCAACGCGTAGATTCGTACCCTAAATAGTGGATAATCTGGTCACATGAAATCACAAAAACTTTTGAAGTAAGATTCTCCAGGAGTACAATTCTAGAAGTAAAAAATTTTGAAGTGAACAAAATCGAAGTTCGAACCGAAGTAGAAAAAGCAGAGCAGATGCAGTGCATACTGAACATGTTTTCGTAAAACGTGCAAATTCTTACGATAAAATTTTCAAAATCAATGCAATATCAGAAGAAATACAGTACCAATAAAAGATATGAAACAACAAATATCTGGTTCATGACAAATTAACATTTTTCATTCCATGCCTTCATTTTACACATACAAGCACAAGGAATTCTTCAAAACTTACTTTGTCAACAGTCTCGAAGAGTATAAGAGACAGTAGTTGATTACGTTGGTCGAAGACTGTTTTCGTCACACACAACGTTAAACCTGAAACTCTGTGCCAACAAAAATTTTCATTAAACTCTAACTAAGTAGATTAACCACAAATTTGCTGAGATACGAGCAAAACTTGAACCTGGTGATTTTCTCTCATGAACTCCTAACGCGACTATACCTCTCCGAGGTAGCCGGCAAGACACAATCAAGGTTTTTGTTGCCTTTCTCTCGCCGTTTTCTTACCTTTGCGGTAAACCAGGAATCATTTATTACGTTATTGATCTGGAGATCACAAATCGCCATTAAACTCCGATTAAACTGAAGCCGTTGTTGAAATAGTATAGTAGCATTTAGAATTTATGACTCAGTAACATCAGAACTCAAGTTTTGCTCGCACGTCAGCACTCTTTTGAAATTATAATGAACATCGTGCTCTGCCGCTGAAATGGAAATTAGAAAACGAAGTAAATTCAGATTAAGTCAATTTCAATCATTCAAATTATTGAATGCATACTGAATGGCGTGCAAAACATTCGACTCCCGACGGGAGATGACCGCCACTCATGCCGGGCGACGTGCTATCACAATACCACTGAACCTACAACTTTGCTACCATTCCTTCTTGGAAACATATCTTACCGCAACTGTCAGCGACCATGTGTTTATCCGATCATATCCGTTAGACGTTGGTTGCTGACAGCTACAATGCATTGTATTGAAGAAGGAGTGCTAGTGAAACGGTGGCGTCGGTGGTATCGTGGTAGTGCCCGTCCCCGTTGCGGCTGAAACGCGGGTTATATCCCGCATATGGTCTGATGTTTTGTATATCACTATAAAGTCCTAGATGTGTATTTATGACATCAGACACTGCTAAAAAGCAGTGAAAATAAGAAATTTTACGAATTTTAGTAAGTTTAGCTGTGATTCTCTCTAATCTTTGCACATCATATTCGTTGCCAGTGGAAACGCTGGTCGAGGTGTCCTTTCAGTAGTACGTGTTATGACAAAAGTTCGAACCAGATCTGGAGCAAACAGGCCCCCTCCATCAAAGATGAGCAAAATGGCATAAGCCCTGCCTAAAAAGATCTTATTCCGATCCAGAAAGGCTGACAACTTTTCTTTCAGTGGAGACCTTGGAACACAAGAGATCTGCTTACCCAGGACTCCAAGTAGGACTTACTCGATTAGAATTCGGCAACATTCGGCAAATCTAGGATATCTCAAGCAGTAACCGAACTAGTATATGAATAACAACCTTTGTAAACGTTTGTAGATGATGTTTGGAAGGGAACAAATTGATTTAAGAATACGACACGATCGGTACATTAATATGATAACGTCACGGCAGTAATCAAACAGAACAATAAGTTAATGAATAAGCGAAAATAACTAAAGTAGACATCGCGTATTTGCTTTGCTGATTGTGCTTTAACAATTGAACTCAGGTTTGTTTGGTAATATTGAAATTACATAGAAACACCTTTTTAGGAGAAGGAAATACCTTTTGACAGAAAAATGACAATTAGAGCGATGTAATGATTTTGTGAGCAGTCAAAACTCGGACTTTTCAAATTCTACTGACTAAAACTTACAAATCGCGTGAGTCAGTTCCACTCTTATAATTATATCTTGTACTATAATGAACTCTTGTGACAACAACAAACGTTACGAGGCCACTTGTCGCGGCACCTGTGCAAGAAAGCATAGTGAAGTGATGATCAGTCACGCTGTCCTCAACTATTATACATGCCTCATTATTAGTGTCTAAAAATCCTTGAAGGAAAAGGAGGTTCACTGTTCACAAATACAGTGAAGTGTACACATCGTCGCTGTATCGATCCAGTTCTAAGCAAACTAAGTCTCTCGTCTTTTTCGGGGCCTCTTTATAGAAACATTAAATTGACTTGCGTTCAACGGCCGAGCTATCCATCTCCTCGGGGTCGGTAAATTGGTAGCAGACTGGTCTCAGACTTGCCTGGGAGGATAAGTAGCACTGACTCGGTAGAGAAGGAGGCCACCGCAAGTCATTGTAAAAGCCAAACATGCATTTAATCACCTTAATTGAAGTTAAAAATTGGAGACGGATGCATGACGCATCCCTCAGGGATTGATCAACGTCGAGAGCTTTACCCTTTATCCTTTTATCGGATCCAAAATAAGATTCGGTGGCCCTTGTGGGTAATAGACACAAAACAAGGTTGGTGTATGCACAACACGTGAAGATGGCTTGTATAAACAAAGAATAGCAAAAATGAAATCTCAATGAGCTTGGTCAAAGTCAAGTAGGCCTCAAGTACTTGCCTGATATAAGCCATACATTAATACTATTACTTATTTTACTTTACATAATCCGTCATTATATCGGATATGTAGATCCTGACACTTCTTGCATTTGATTCGTTTCTTCGCCTTCATCGTTCATAAAGGCCTACGTACATTTCGAATGTTGTTTCAAATACTGTTTGCAAACTTAGTCTTTCCCATAAAACCCGCAGAATGCTAGTCGAGTCGAATTTCCTTACAATCTTGGAGATAGCCGATTTATGAGCGTTCCCACGTAAATCTGAGAGAGCGCTGGCAGGGTGTAAAATCAGAGCCTTGCTTCTGATAGCTTGCTTTGCTAACCACTTCGTTATTCCACCCTGATCATAAACCGCACTAATCGCTTCAGTACTGGTCGCTCCAAGAATCGCATATATAAGAAGCAGGTCAATCGCTTTCAAAAATCATAGAAAGGTCCTAAATAGTTTTTCTAAAAATGGGGTTTTTTCTACGCAATCTGCTCTTCGCATGCAAAATGCCGATTTCAGCATTTCCCGCATTCGAATAGTTTCATCGCACTCAATCCTCCACAAAGAATTACATACTTACGCAAGTGGATCTGGCTATATCTTGAGAAATGTCACTGTCTCTGTGGACATCATTGTTAACTGGTCAGGTCAATTCTTCGTGGAGTCCTTGGATAACCCTAAGCATTGTCACTTGGATTGTATTGAGTAATCTATTATTTAAAAAAAGTCGCGACATTTTGAGCACCAGAAACAATGGGAAGTTTGGGAAACTCGGTGCGACTTCTAACTAGTACTATGATCGTGATGAACTGCAATACCACCACTGCGAGACCGGCCACGTTAGAGGAGTGTCACCCTCTACGATTATTCCTTTACAGGTTTGAGTGTCTATCTATTTCTACGCTTGTCAAAGTTATTCAGAAATGTGACAAAACAGTACATCATGAATTCCATATGAGACAATGTCAGTACATAATAATTAATAATGTAGATATTGACATGGAGAAAAGTTACCTATAATTTCTGCAGGATACGTACGATTACAGAAATTTTTGAAATTACACCCGTTCTTTATTCGACTCCTGTCCTCGTCTCAGTCATTCTCAGTCGCCGTTTTACGTGAATTACGTGCTATTTACTCCCGATTCTTGGGAATATTGTCCTAATTTATGGATATTATCAATATTGGTCAACTCGATTCTCTTTGGAATCTTGAGATAGGGCCTTCAGCACTGGAAGTCATTGGCACTTATGTATTAGAGGGAGCTTTTTCTAGCCAAGTCTAGTTTCCCCTATAATGCAGCCAAGTATCATGAGTCTAGCATCCAACGGAAGTGGAGACCTAGCTGGCTTTGGACGGAGTCAAAGCCGTGCCTTACGCGTATTGATATATATGTCCACAACTGAACCAATCATGTCGCAAGGTTATTCAGTGAAATAGTCTGATTGAGAATCGTCATGCTATGAGTTTGCCATGATTGCGCGATCTGCACTTCAGCTGCTCTCCCATGATGACTCAACAGCTGAAATGAATCCACTGAAATGTGAGACATAAGCCAGTGCCGTTACTGCCGTATACCACATTACTATCTGCTAACCTAACAGATTCGTGATGCAGGATGTTTTTTTTTTGAGAGCTCTAGGGATGTATTGTTCATGAAATTTGTGCAGATGTCGATTATACTGATTGTTTGTGTTGATTTCATGTCGACCAAGAGAAAAGCATGTGGTAATCCAAGGTAAAAGAAAGGTAACAAGATTTTTTCAGCAGTATGTTTACTACTTGTTCTACAGCCATTATGATAAACATCATATCGAGTCCTGAGGTGATCTACTAAGCTGAACTCTGTCATATTCTAATGTGATTCTTTCATAGCCTTGAATTTGAAAAGGGGAGAAACACATGCTCTCTAGCACTACTACAAATTTCCAACAAATGGTTGGAATAGTCGGGAATCAACGTCTAATACTCCTTATTGTGAGAGTGAACTCATGGAAGGTTACCTTGGTAATAGTATAAGGTACAGCTTACAGTGAACAATCCTTACCAGTATCACAATTCACCACGTTGATGTGCTCAATGCTAACCAGCTCATTGTCGACATTAAGAGTTACCTGAAAAAGAACTTAAAAGGCTTTACAGTTCTCATGAAAAATCAGCAACAATTATTACTTCCTGACCTGTTTTCCACGTTGGTTCATACGAATAAAAATTCTCATATCGCCACTGAGAACGGTGGGTGTGACGTTTTTTATTGTTACGTTCAAAGAGTAATGAAGTGGAGAAGGCATAAACGACGGAACAACCCTAAACATAACCAGAAAGATGGTGAGAGATGAGGAAAACTTGGTACCTCAGGTTGTCTACGAACTGGTAATTACCCGCAGAAGCATCAAAATAGTTTTTGGCCCGAAAATTTAAATCCGCATTTATTCTTATGCATGCCTTCTTCTAATCAAAAGTGCTATCATATTCAGACGGATAGCTTCGACTCCACCATAGCTTTCTGAACTAAGTTTATTGGCCTATACTTTCCTTCACTTGCATACTTTTACCTTTTCCTATTCAAATGTCATTATATAATCCGATAAGGATATAACATAATTTGAGCTGTCATGTCTAGTGCCATACAGGTCATACAGGTCTGGTGCTGCAATCGACGCCGATTTCTTCATAGAGGATTTTTAACCTCAGGTTCGGCTGAACCGAGGGAGGGTGCTCCTAATAAGTCCCAATAGGACGAAACAGGCATCTGCACTGCTTTAGAACTAACAGCTCAAAACGTTTTATATCCTCATTAGATTATATCATTTTGAGCGGGTCTATTAAAGCGATCGATATATAAGGTCAAAAGTCGTTGTTTGGTTGACCCGCGTGCTGTGTAAGAGATGGTTTCTTGGTGTCCAAAGGAGAAGTGTGACATTCCTCCAAGGGCTCGCGTGTAGAGTTGCTATCGTGCTTCAATATAACCATGATGTGATAAAGAATTAGCCGATTTACTGGTGTCTATGACTGCGTGAGGCAGAAATTCAGAAAAACCCTGACATGGGTATCTGTGTTCAAACAAATCGTCCTTCAAAATGTGAAGGAAATTTCCGAGAAATTTATCGGCTAAAGATTGTAGAAGAAATAGAAGCAAAAATATCGTGAAGTGGTACTTTCATTCCATTAAAATCCAACTTATTCAAAATTACGAAATTGTTTGCCAGGAGAAATGATTTTCTTCGACAAAAAGCTATGATTGATCGGTAAGTTAGAAATTATAGGCAAGCCGGTATGAAATTATTACAAAGCTTTTACAATCCAATAATTACATCAACTTCTACAGCATAACTATCCACTAAAAAACAAACATTATGGACAATCACTGTCATCAACCACCGTCATGTATTAAGGGAGGACTACTGGGTGAGGTTTACATTTGAGTAGTGCTGCTCTGAAAAAGATCTGTCTTGAACGAGAACGAAGGCTAATACGCAACGAAACGAACGACTGTGAAGCACCGATTCGTACCAATTGGCTGTGAAGGAGACAAAACACGGTAAAACTTCAGCCGATTAAGTTTGTAATAATATAAATAATAATAAAACTTCTTGAAGCTGGCTCATTCAACAAAGGGGACGCGAATTTCCCTCACTTCTCATCGTGCTTGAAATTCATTGAAAAATTCTCTGGAATACAAACTGCGAGATCAAGCAATATATTTGGCCAGTGTTCACAGTGCTGATAAGGCACTTTAAAATAGCTCAAGTGATTGAAAAAAGGTGATGAGGCTATTCGAATATAGTTAAGTTTTTTGAAAAGAGGTTTTTGGATGAATGAGATACTTTTCGGCCTGATCTTGAGACCATCTGGATCTTGAGAAACTCTCTTAAAAGCTATTTGACAAATGAGAGCAACCATCAAAAACCTCTGAGAATTTGGATCCAGAAAGCATTTTCTCACTGAACTGTGAGCTACCATTTTGGATGATTAACAAAAGGCTGAAACCTTTTGATGAATCAAAATAGTCATTGGATAATGCAATTTGCCTAATTATCAATGGTAATTTCAACATTTAGGTTGAATTTTGTAATTTTTCACATATATTGGTCGTTTCATCATCTTCTGCAAAGTACAAGTGCGTGAAAATTTTAGAATGATCTCTTTTGAGGCATAAATTGCGGGACCAAAAGAGAGGATTCTCTTCGGTCCGGGGAGAAAGATAGTGTTATTTGGTTCAACAAAGGTATTTGCTTAGATTAACATTAAGCAAAGTATCAAAATGAAGTGGAAAGGGTTGTTTTTGTTGCTTTTACCTCTTACTTTCAGCCGTTCAAAATGATACATACTGTGGAATTTTGAGTCAAACTTTAGCACTAGCGTAAATGATTCAAATTTAAGAAATCTAGTAGAGCATTTTATCATAACGGCGACATCTCCTTTAAGGTTTCTGTTTTCTAACTACAATGAATGTCGGAAACCTTCTAAGTGAATTGTGTGCATCCACAGATGCCAAGACGTCTGGCACGCCTCAGCAGACAAGCGAAAACGGATTGGCGGCACCGTAAATTTATGACAAGACACCACACCAACTAAACATGTTATCGACCCCATATGAAAGTATTTAGAAAGAGGACTGGCACGTTACACGTAGAACTTGACAAGGGAACCTCTACTACTCACCAGTGAAACTAGAAAAATTCAACTGTTATTTCAAAGTGATTTAATGCAATAAAAATTCATTACATTAGATAATTTATGCCAGTTTCAGTTGATAGGGCACAAAAAATCCAAACTTACACGACGTCATCCTTCGTCTGCGGACAACTGATTCGTTGTACAGAAATGAAAGCACATTGATCAACTACCTTAAACCATCCAGAATTTTTAACGGTACTAAAATCATAGTGCTCTATTTGACCTTGGAGCTTTTGTCCATATAAGAGAGATTATCGGGGTCACTCTGAACTGAGCTCGTGCTGATTGTTACATTGGTGAAAACATTTGCAGTAGCCTCTACGTGATCCGATTGTTCAGTGATGTGGGTTGATCCGACAGAATTAATTGTAGCCGTTGTCGAAGCTAATGTAGAATGATCTAAAGAAACGACTGTGACTCTAGTACGACTGTAACTTGGAAAAGTATAAAACCAAATTTTGTGCCAAAGAACGCACTCGTTGTGACTACTGGGTCATCCGTTATCTCATCAGACACTTTTTCAGCAACGACAGTAGCAGTAGTAGTTTGTATCCGCAACTTTTCAGTAGGTGAAATGGTCTGCGTTGATGGGGATGGCACAACTATGGTCGGTGTAGAAGAAATATAGGAACTTGAGATTGAGATTAAGGGCGATTTAGTAGAAGAACTTGAAATTTTGGATGGGCCAATGTGACGTCTTCCAGCTACCACATATAGCATAATGGCAGCACATATTAAGAGCAATACGGTGACAGCAATTAGTAAATATAGTTGTAGCGAAGATTTTGGCTTTTTCACTACATCCGACATTGTTCGACGATCTTATGAAGGAGCTACGACTACTATTTACTACTCCTGGCTCCACCCTTTGGCACACTGACCACGCCCAGTGGTCGGCAGATGTGGCGCTTGTGGGCACCATTTGAAGATTTTAGGGCTATCGGGCGTCATTGAGATGTCCAGATTGAAGTTCTGAGTGATATCGAGAGCAAAGTGATATCGTATCGGGTCACGCCGAAAGAATGAAGGCATGCCTGGGAGAACAACTGAAGCTATATTGATAGTGAAGTGTAATGAAGAGTTACGTATTTAACAATTTTTCAAGCATTTAAATTGCAGGTTTACGTTTCATTTGTCAGAAGTAGAAAACTTTCAAGCCGTTCTAAGGAAACTTAGCAAAGATTCTGGTTAGAGACAAAGAAATGACAGAATAAAAGTGGATGAAGTTTAGTTCGAAGCGATCGCCAACAATTTATTGATCGTTCCCTCTTTATCTGAATTGTTTCCTCAAATGCTAGTAATCGTGTGTTACTTTTAAATTTATCTAAGTAACATCTTTTGTCATGTTCTATTTATAGTGTTTACAGAAGCCAAATCATCTTATTATAACGTTATAACGTCGAGGATCAATCAATTCAAATGCTTTAATATTAAGCCTAAAGAAAATGAGGCTCATTAAGAATATATTTCCTTTCCACTACCCACTTAAGCTCGATTACATAAATATTTCCGATAACTACATCTATGCACATTTAGGCCAAGAGTTAACTTAATAAAAAAGAGGTTTAGAGGGTAGCAAAATACAGTTGAGAAAATACACCGAAACTTGTTTGAAACTTGATGTTACTATGGAATAAATGAAGACCTGGCATTGCGCACACTCATTTCTATTTTTTTTTGTAATAAATTTTACAATAATTAGGACACTGTATGAGATGGATGAAATTGCTTAAAAAGAGTTTTCAAGCACAAATTAAAGACGGTAATTTTGAAAGTGGAGAAAATGCATAAGGACTTTAATGCCAGCGAACGGCGTAAGTCATCGGTGAAAAACTGCATAGTTCTCATTTCGACGAGATTGGATGCGGAGGATTTATCAGTCAACTTGAAGTCTACATTAACAAAAGAAAACAATATACTGGACCGATAGAGAATTAGGAGAACCGCGTTGCTACACAGGAAACAAAGATTAAGAAGAATAGATCGCACTACGCTTGTTAACTCTTGGAGGCTGTATTATGTACTCGTCTTCATAGTTAGAGATAATTGAATACATGTCAACTATACGACAATTTGTGGTAACCTATTTCAGTACTATCATCCCCTCAGACAAGTCTGATATGAAGTTTAATGCCGTCGGAGGGACAGAAGAGTTGAATGGGCGTTGGCGAGGGATCGAATTAAAGAGCACTAAACTATGTGTGGAATTCGAAAGGAATGTTCTCTAGAGTTTGATCTATGCTTATTACATATGCAGGTATGCCTTAATCACTTCCTATGACTCATATGAATCTGGAGTAACCAGATTCCAATGTGGGTCCGAATGTAATTTGACATTTTCTTCTTATCTCATCATCACGTTCAGTAATGACTGAGAACTATTTCCTATGATAGGCTAACAATTAACCTCGACATTGATTCTATAACTCCATAATTTTATTATTCAGCAAATACAAGGTTGTTGAAATATAAATTATCCAATATAAAGAAACAGTAGAGAACTATTTCTAGGAAATGTTAGATACCCGTTACCTGACCCTCACCACTGGGAACCGCCAGAGTTTGAGAATCGGACTAGCGTTTACTGCTTTGTAACTCAAATTTTTCCATTACAGCAGCTACTCCTATGTCGGCCACGAATCACGCGATTAGCCGACTGACCGCCCAGGACGGTGTAATAATCAGGTCACCGCAAGTGAGGGAAGGGATCTAAAAACTCATTCATGATCAAAGGTTAGCGACTTTACCGCGTATCACGTGATATCGATGATCGTTCAGGTTGAAAGCTCGATGAGTTTTGCAATAATTGGCTTTCAAGAACAATTGCCAAATGTCTTGAATACAAAAGATCATAAGCTTAAAACTGTAAACACGACAAATCTAAGCAAGAATCATAATAATTATAACATTGTTTATATGTGAGGGGCACAAGACGCTTTGCGAAGTGTCAGAAACGATTAAATTTTTTTCGGAGCCCTTTCGAGTGGTTCGTCCAAAATCGTTTGATGCATGTGTAGTAAGTCAAAAAGCGGTGTATAGGATTTTCATGTCACAAAGTTTTCAGTGTTAAATCTTCGCATTTACTAAAGTCTGACGACAGGAATCTCAGTGAAAAGTAATCGAATCCCAAATTGCGTAAGACGAACTCTATTCCGAGCAGAGACGGCAGATGACTGTTATTCACCTTACGCAGATGATACTAGAGCTTCTTCGACAGCTGCTGTCTTTCCTAGTTTTCTTTCTGATCTCTCGCATGCTGGGCTTTTTAATATCGTAGTGTTAGTGAAATGTGTGTGTAGCGCAGTGGCCAGAGGTGCTCTACAGCGCATATTAGGTTAGGCCCTGTTCAAATCCTCCTCATGTTAACCAATTCCTGCATTTGTTCCCGATAAATATAATAGTACTAAACTTGTCCGTTACGATGAAACAGTTGTTTGGGTCACCGATAAGGCTCAATTCGCTGAAATTCCACTGATAAAGTGGCTTCAGACTGGACACAGAATAAGAGAAAACTTTTATTTCAACGGAAAATCTGTGTAGGCGATATAATTACCATCTTAAGAAGTATCAGTTCAAATGCGAATAGCCATTAATGCAACACCTGGAAGAATTACAATTACCTTGTTGAAGAGTGTAATGGAAAACCACAGATCTCCCTGAAATTATGTTGGTACAGATATAGATCTATATAGTCTATATAGATCTATCTATATAGATCTATATTTTAATTTTATATAAAGGCGGTTGTTGTTAGTACAGATATAGATCTGTACCAACAACAACCGCCTTTATATAAAATTAAAATATAGAAAACTTAACAGAATTCCCTTAAGATTTTTACCATAACCGAATCAGTGATTAAGCAATGAACACTAGACAACACATCCAGTACATCTGTTCGAAGTATCAGACAAAGGATCAGTATTGAAGATTCTGATCACACGCCCCGGGTTAACCAAGTCCTTCGCCTTTTGCGGTCACAGAATTGTCACCAAACAATCGGAAGAATGGAAGTACCTGGTTGATGCGTCGTAAGTCACTGGAGGTTTTCTTTTTCACGTTTCCGGAAATTAAATCAGATGCATAGAATCCCCTCATGAATTGTTCATTGTCAAATAGCTGCATCCGTTATAGTTTGCATATCAATACCAATTGTTAAGAAGTAGAAAAGCAAATCTGATTTGCATACATATTATAGATAAAAATTAATGTGGGACATCATTCAAAGACTGAAGAACAGGTGTTTTTCGTAGCATTTTGAGAACAAATTCATTTCTTCCATAAGAAGCATATTTCCAGCTCTTTTTACACGTTTGTGTTACCGATATTGCAAGGTGGTAACTTGAAAACACATATTCCACACTGTGCAACATTTGAAGAGAACTCTCTCGTGGCAATTTTGCTATGAGCTGGTCATCGCAAAACGAACGCGTATTCATCATAGTGTCAGGCACTTCTTCAGAGAGAATACAAATTCCTGGTTAATATCTTCTTAGCAGCCTACTGATGTTGTAGGGTCCTTCATTTAAATTATTTACTTAACAATCACCAATATGCGTAATCAGGACCGATCGATAATCAACCCTATTCAATCAGCACCGGTCAATAAATAATCCTCCTTGTATGGAATTCGCACTCCTTACACGTAGTCAAATTTTATCGTCTCTTCGACCCTAGTCTTATCCCGCTCAGGATTCTTCCGCTCGCCTGCTTCGATGTATTCTCGAACATTGGCAATAAATACTCCATAGAAAGCGACTGGTTCCTAACACGCGAACATTATGTCACAATGAACACCTTCACATCGTCATCGATGAGTGGATATAAGCGACAACACCAATGACTGATCGTCAATCATCTGTTCATCTGTCGAACTATGATGTTCTTCATCGCCTGAGTCGCTATGTTCTAAGCCAGCATCGGCGATGAACGCACTGATTTCCATGCTGTCATCGTCTTGATGATCTACCTCCGCAATGACGCTATTTGCCAAAAAACAACTGAGCAGGATTTTCTACTCTTTGTATTCGGGCATATCAAAACTTCTAACTAAAGGCATTTTTTGAGGCTCATTTCTTTTTACAACTTCAACGATTAGGAACGTTATATCAGTCTGCGAAATTTTGACCCTTGTTGCATAAAATTTTTATTGTCCACTAAAGTGAAATTTCTAACATAGAAGTTATAAAAGTTCTAGAGTACCCTTATTTTGAGTGTCTTATTGAGACCACACTCAAATTTCAATAGATGTCTTCACTGTTATTCGAGTATTAATAGATATAGGTATAATATGAAAAATAAAGGTACAATATGATAAAAATACCAGCCAAAGAGCAATCGAGGTGCACAACACTGTGGCTACGGTCATATTTTCACTTGACTTACAGTGTGAAGCGTTCGTCTTCGATACGTCTTAGTCTGGGGACTGGAACACCCACAGAGGATTGGCTATAAAAGATTGAAAGGCAACGGATTCTACCCGACTGACGAAACTATAAGGTCGAAACACGTGTATTGGGCTGTACAAGAGCCCATTACCAGACCACCTGACATGTTGGGTCCAAATAATAACGAAGAAAATCCCAGACTAATGTGCGCTGTTCACTCTTCAGATATATTCTTAACTCATTATCGGAAGCTTTCCGTGCTCATAGTCTTATACTTGAATACTTGGACAATCCGCCCTCACGTGCTGTGTACACCCCAGCACGTTTTCCACTAATTTTTTTTCGCGATCGTTATCCACGGTTGTGGTTTATTTCGACCACGGCAGTCAGTACGAAAGCCAAAGCGTAATCTGTGATTCATCGGCGACTGATTAATTCTGCTTACAAAGCTTCCGTGCAAAATATAGGTGGTTGTGCTCAGTGACTAGCGTATTTTATGGAGTCGATTCCACAGTTTTTTTCTGTTCATCTTCCATACGCTCTTCTTACATGTTCGGCCCATCTGTGTTTAACTATTAATGTATATTCTACTGGATCACAAAGATGAGGTAGGTTTAGGAAATTCGAGCTGCGCGAACCGGTTAGCCATTGCGAATACCTATCAAATTTCTAAACACGTCGTTCAAGCGCTCTGTGAGGTGTTTGCAGCATTCTTGACGTGATCGACGTATCAGCCTCGTCTTTGCTGATAACAGAGCACTGATAAGGCCACTGAAACAAAAATAGGTACTCTTTCGTAAGCTGACGCCATTTCGACTCTTCAGAAGAGGATTACTTCACGCTCGTTTTCGACGATTAAATTGCCTCCTGATACCATAAATCAAAGAATTTTAACGTCATATTCCATCTTTAAAAGGCTTTGCCGTTGTGCTGAAAGAACAAAAATAGTATATTGTTTCTCATTGATAAACTTCTCGCCAATCGCAGCTTTTCCTTCCAAGTTTTATTACCAATCTATAGATAAAATCTTAAGGATTCCGATGATTCATCTGATTTTTATGATGGACCTGGTATTACGCTGTAACAGCTAGAAGAATATTGGGTTTCGCACAAAATGGATCACTTCAACCATCCTCTCTTCACTTCGATCCATTGAAAAAAACGTATTCGTTGATCGTTTTTAATATTCAAATAATTAATCGCTAGCTCAAATTAAACGAATTTGAATGTCACATTCAAAAATGTCTTGTTGTTGCGCTGAAAAAGTAGAAATGACATTTTGTTCCTCATTCAACGATTTCTCGTTGACCAAAGTTTTCCCTTTGGAGTTTCAGTAATTAATCGATAGCTCAGATCTTAAGGATTCCAATGATTTATTTGATTTCTAATATCGACCTTATATCACACTGTAATAGTAAAAAGAAGACTGGGTTTCGCAAAACTGGAGAAAAAAGCATCAAGTGCGAAACCTTTTCTTTTGGTTATTATGAAGCACTAAGAAGTCCATTAAAGAAATCAAAAACATTATTCGAATTTTTGAGAGATGACCTATCGTATGGTTTTGAAACTATATAATAGGGGCTCTGACCAGGGAGAAATTTTTGAATGAGGAACAAATTATTATTTTTATTCCTTCAATACAATAACAAAGCCTTTTAAAAGTAAAATACGCCGTTAAGTTTCTTTTAATTTTAGCTATCGATTGAATATTTATTAATGGAAACGTTAGAAAACACATTTTTTTCCAATGGGTCAAAGTGAAGAAAGGATAGTTGAAGTGAAACACTTTGTGCAAAACCAATTTTCTTTTGGCTGTTACAGCGTAATATCGGGTCCATGATAAGAACCAAACAGATTATTGGAATTCCTAGGATTTGATGTGTCTATTGGTTAGTAAAACTCAAAAGGAAATGCTTTGGTCAGCCAGAAATCTTCCGATGAGAACAAAATTCTATTCTTTCTCCTTCAGCGTAATGAGGAGGCCTTTTCGAAGATGAGATAGACCATTCAAATTCTTTTGATTTGTGCTATATAAAGACTATTTAAACATTGAAAGAACCAAAAAATACGTTTTTCACATGGGATCGATTTGGCGCCTAGCTAACGGAAAGCACCCAAAAACGTGTGTATCCAGTTTGGGGTTCGTTATTTGGTCAGTGGACTTCTTCCAGAGGCCCAAAAGTGACCTGTGATGCTCTTCTTCTTCTGCCCGTATCCTCCTTCATGTTGCCTCCATTTTCAGTAAACGATCAGGGTACAAGTACAAAGTGGTTTCTGCGAATCTAAGAACCACGCACTAAATCTACTCAATAGTGCACACTGTTTTTTTTTTAAATCAAATCTTATTCCTAATTGTGCGTAGTCCGATCTTTTCTCTTACTTCGTTGAGTTTGTTGAGCAACCGCCTGCTCCACTGATACTTTTCAAAAAGATGACAGAACCATTTGAGAAACGAATGTCTGATAGGAATTGTCAATCAATACGTATCCCTTCCTCGTCCCCATCAAGTATTTTTTACTACTGAGTGACGAACGAAAATTCGGCCTCAAACTTGAGCTGAACTCGCGTTTTATCAGTACCGGGGGCGTCTGAAGGTAATTGGTCTGATTCTGCTTCAAATGCAAACTGTCCTTCTGAAAACTTTACTTGAAAATTTTGTTTAATTGCGGCGCATAACCATGCGATTGCAGAATAAATGTGGTTCACTAAAAAGTTATTAGTGACAGTGATTTAATTCGCTTACTTACTTGGATGCTTGAACGGTCCGTCTCGACGAATTGTGCGGACCCCAGCACAGCTTCTATTCGTCTCGTCTCCTCGCGACTGTCGTCCATGGCGGTGCATTCATTCGGGCATGGCCACTGGTGCAAGTTTCGCACCGTGATCTGCAGAATATCGGCATGTACGAATAGAGCTGATGCGAATACAGATATGAATACAGCTAATTGATTCTTCTCACGAACACATCCGCTCAACGTGTAGATCGTCCTCGGGGACGGGTGTAGTCTCGTGGTGTCCACTCTTCAGCTTGTTCGTTCATCTATCGTCTGATCTTCTTACTATATGACCTGCCCAATTCTGCTTCGCTATCAATGTGAATTCTTCTGTATCACGATAAGAAATGAATTTTTGAGATCTAAGTTGCGCAAGCCGGCTAGGCGTTGTGAGTAAAGACTGATTTTCAGAAGACATTTTTCAATCGCTCTATGTGTTTTTCGCAGTAATCTTGACGTGGTCGAAGTATCAGCCCACGTCTTCGTTGCATAAAAGAGCGCTGTCAGGACTGTTAAATCGAATAGGTTAGCGTTCTATAGGTTTAGATAACCGGCATTGGTAGAAAGGAATGTAAGGCACCTTCCTCGTATATTGATCAAGTCAGGAGTTTCAATCTCTTTTATGGGTGGAAAACAACTTATAGAGCTTCGTTTGCGGTAATTTGGAGCCTGTTATTTGGTCGGTGGCTTCTTTGAGAGGCCGAATGCGGCTCATGCTGCTTTCCTCTTCCGTCAAGTTGCTACTTTAAATTGTTTTTCATATTCAGTGAATGACCAAGGTACACGTAAGATGAGGTCTCTGTGAGCAAAGATCCATCCAGTCTGATGCTTCCAACATTACGCTATGGGTTTTTCATGAACTGAGTCTTCAAGCAATTCATGCGTAGTATATCCGAATTTCTTCCCCGCTTCGCTAAGTTTCTTGAGCATCGTCTCTGCTTCAGTAGTGCTATTCGAGAATAAGACAATGTCTTCCACAAAACGAAAGTTCGATAGTAATTTTCCATCGATGCGTATGCCCGTCTCGTCCCAATCAAGTGACTTCACTATCCACTGCAGTGCGGCGGTGAACACCTTTGGCGATATCGCATCGCCTTGTCGAGCTCCTTTTTCAATGGGTATGGTCAGAGGTCTATGAAAGAGCTGTATTTTTGTAGTAGAGTTCCGATAGCAGTCTGTAAAGTTTTTATGTAAAACGGATCCTTTCTTTGATCGATGAGCGCTGCCGACTGCGCTCGTTCCAACGCTATCAGTTCTTTTTCATGGTAGATGGAAATTAGGAAGGGATTCCCGGCAGGCTTATATGACCCTCGACACGGTTTAGATGTGGTCCATGCAGGAGAATCTATGTCGAAATCCTGCTTGCTCAATTGGTTTTGCCTCATTTAATTCGTTTCCGTTGCTGCATAGTGGTTTGTCTCAGTTCTGTTCATTGTGTATAAAAATCAATGTGTTCCGTAAGTTTGCCCGATGTACTATAATTTTTATTCTCTTAGCTCTTCCATGTGCCTTCATTCTGTGGAACATTTTGCACTTCTATAAATAACGAAGAAGCACCCGACCCCGACCAGCTAATAT
This sequence comes from Parelaphostrongylus tenuis, assembly GCA_019055375.1. Lineage (NCBI taxonomy): Eukaryota > Metazoa > Nematoda > Chromadorea > Rhabditida > Metastrongylidae > Parelaphostrongylus > Parelaphostrongylus tenuis. Next base: position 138,026 of record JAHQIW010000420.1, read on the forward strand.
TCCTGTTAGCATATGATAGTCTGTTTCACATCAAATAAGAGCTATAGACATTGAATTGTGAATCGGAAAACTATAGTGGCTATTTTGCTGAACTCTTCCTATTTTCTTATACTAAACGATTCCAATGCGATTAATACCTACTTTCAATGGCATTTGGCTTTAAGCTGTTTTGCTCTACGTCATTACAGTTTCCCACTTTCATCTTCCGTTAATGTCTCTTTTTTGTAAGATAAAGAATGAAGATCGTATGTGTAACCCAAATGCCGCCATATCAAGAGAATCCGTAGCTAACAGTTGAGGATTTTTTGAGAGGATAAAAGGTGGACGGTGCGACTGTTATCTTATCGAATGACGCTAGCTGTGCTATTGGAGGAGAAGGCCATAAGACTGTGCTATCAAGCAATGCTAATGATCGATGGTTATCGAATTTTTTCTTATTTTATCTATGCTTTCATAATCATTTGTTAGCTTGAGAATACAGATTCTGATGGTGAGCTTCCCAATTTCTGGAAAGACAATCACAGTTCGTCAAATTTTGAAAAGAAAATTACGTCTTGTTTTCGAAGTAATCAACCTGTTGCTTGAACCTCACAGCCGGTAATTGTACTTAAATAGCAAAATTTCTATCTTAATATCGTCTCGTCGCTATGGGACATTGATATGTTGTCGGAAAATTTCTATAACATATTTATAGTAAAAATAGCGCCAACATTTGAAAATACATTCTAACCATAGGACTATATAGTTGGGAAACGCTTTTCTATCTGTTTTCTCTCACAATTCTTTTTACGATCTTGTAAAACTGCTATTCGAAACTACATTCTTTACAAAAACAACTTCTAGAAAAAACTTAAATGGAGGGAATCTTATCATAATAAATTTAAACTAAATAGAGTTCGTGATCAATCTGTGGAGTGGTTCCTTGAAGAAAAAAATGCATTTTTTTCACCCATGTTTTCAAACCATCATTGATGTTGTGAATATTCTGCTCACAACGTTTTATTCAACAGTCAACGGCTGATACAATAAATATTAGTCAACAACAAATCACTCTAGAATCAGTACCGGTCAGCAGCTGACTTTTTTGCATAGAATTTGTACTTTTGACAATCAGGAGTCTTGATTTTTTAAGGTACTTCCTAAATAGGTCGTAGAAAAAGACTGGTTGTATGTGCACAATGAATAGAAAAATTTATCTGTACACCAATTGAGCTGAAACAAAAGACGAACTAATAGTCATGATAGTCTCTTTGCACATCAAAACAATTCAGCCAACTACCTCTCAGCATAAAGATTAGGCCACGTTAAAACTTGCCATCTTTCAATCTGAAGGAAATTTGAAGATATTCATCAAGTTCGGAGACATTTTGGAACTTCTTGCCTCTCAAAAAGTGCCTCATAAATACAATAAGAAATTGAGATGGATGTTTATGGCCATTTGTGAGGTAAAATATTTTATATGCGGCATAAAATATTATATGTAATATAAAATCCGAAAGGTCAACTATTGGAATATAGAAAACTATGACATGGAAAGGAGCCATTGAACTAAATGCTTTTGAACTTATTCAACATAGTCTCTGTGACATGCACAAAACTGCGCTACTAACCATTTCTCCTACTTTCTTAATGCATAAGCATCCGTCTTTTTGCGTACATCAACTTTGAATAATTCGCAGTAATCGTCAGGATTTACGCATACAGAATATCAGCATAAATCCCTGATCGACGGCTGCCAAATATTGAGCTTTCAACTCAAAAGATTGATGTCGTTTAAGAAGATAAGAGAATGAACAGAATACCGTGCAGGGGTCACGTACAGCTCTAACCAGAGATTTAACCTCTGAAGGACCGTTGTATAAATCGATGCGCAAAGAGCGAAATGCGCAATTTCCGTCGTTTGATTAAGGTTTTTTTCTCCGTTTTGCAAGCATTTTTGGAATTCTTGTGTGGCTTTGATATAAAGCGATTTTCCTGTTCGCTCATACGCTTTTGGTTCAAATATGTGTGAGGTGTATAGAGAAAACTGCCGTTATACCATGCAGTCATCTGGATTTAGCAACCAATCAATTTTATCAAATTGTACAGAGGATAACACAACAAAAATCTTGAGTTACAACCTTTTAGTTTTATATAAAACTTAACAGTTATCATAAAGAGTAGAACTTAGAAAACATGATTGTGTCAAAATGATGATGCATGGTTCGATTGACACGACACTGACTACGCACCCACTATTTTTTTAGTTGTAACAACGCAACAAAGTCCTTGCTGAAAACCAATAATTTCATCGAAATCGTGGGAGATTTGTTGCTATCGAATGGTTATTAAATGTCTGAATGAGATGCTGTGTCCAGCAAAAGCTGCTTGAGTGTGAAATAAAACCTTATCTTTACTGTTAGAGCAAGATATAAAGACCATTTGAAAAATAAAACACGCCATTGGAATTCTTGAGGTTGAAGCTATCGAATAATTACTAACATGTCAAAAAGAATAGGAAATACTTTTTTTGTATATGGGTGCTGAGAGGGGAACTATCGTATTCTTCGTGATGATGAACGAGCGCTCTTCACTCCACCGTCAGACTACAGAAGCCATCGCCAGTTCTCTTCATGACCCTCAGCCGGTTCTTCACTCGCTAATTGTCTGGTTCCCAATCAATGAAAAATCTAGTAAGACCCGTGTTGTTGCGCAAAAAGGGATACCTTCACGACATAGGGCAATTATGGCCCAATCTGCTTGCTATCCGTGTCTATAAACTCTTTACTCGAGTAATCCTAAACAGGATTGACAGAACACTGGACCAAGGGCAGCCATGCGATCCGGAAAGGATTCAGTACCATAAAGCACATTCACACGGCTACCCCAACCACATGTGCGCAAGACTCATTAAAGTTTTACAAGAGTGCAAACTACCCACTCTGTCTCTTTCCCATCGGATGAAGAAAGCCTCGATTTAGTGGAAACAGAAGCGGTTATAGAGGCTCTGGAAAACAAGGGCGTCCATACGTGATACATAACGGTCCCTTTTGAACTATTTTGAATTTCACGACCAGAATATCGCAATTCTACAACGAAATCACCGTCGACGTAAGGAAAGGAGTTTGGCAAGGCGATACAATTACGCCATTTGCTTACTGCCACCGTTCAAAATGTCATGGGAATATTAGAATGGGGCGAAAAGGAAGTGAAAATCGACGACCGACAACTAAATCATTTTAGCTTCCCTGATGCTATCGTTCTTATAACATCAAGCATCAGCCAGGCGGAACAAATGTTGGAACGTTGACCACTTTCGACAACATTTGTGGAAAGATTCCTCCAACTAAATCTAAAGAAAACGATGTTTATGAGGAACGGATGGATTTTGAGGTGCCCCATTAACGCTCAACGAAACGGATATTACACATTTATTTCGAGTGTTTTATCAAGACCACACTCAAATTTCAATAAATTTCTTCATTATTATTTGAGTTACAGTCTCGTCAATCGCGCAGAAACCCGTCGTCTTTCATCCTTTTTAGCCAATCCTTTCGGGAGTCCCTAATCTTCCTACAGAGTGTTATCGAAGGCGAACAATTCATTATCGCCGAATCTGCAGTGTTGTACACTCGATTGCTCTTTGACTAGTATTTTTATCACATTATACCTTTATTTATAGTGTTTTATTAAGACCACGCTCGAATTTCAATAGATCTCTTCATTACTATTTAAGCAATCGAGTATACAACACTGTAAGTTCGATGGTAATTTCACTTGACTAACAGTGTAAATCGTTCGTTTTCGACACCTCTGTGTAAGGTGAGTAGGAACTCCTGAGAGGATTGGCTAAAAAGATTGAAAGACAACGGGTTTTGCCCGACTGACGATACTGTAAGATTGAAATACGTGTATCGGGCTATACAAGAGGCCATTACCAGACCACATGACATGTTGGCTCAAATAATAATGAAGAGATCTGTTGGAAAGAATGTTTCCAAATGCTCCAGTTACGTCTACCTAGGTCGTGAAGTCGACATGATGAGGGGTAGAAACTATATTAGGGATCGATTAGTTAAACCAAGAACTCCATTTAGAAAGCATCGTATTCTTCTGTGGGATGATTAACTATTGAATAACATACAGTAGTTTATCATTAGACACACGAGACTGCAAACCCATATGAGCGTCAAAGCCACTTAACTGGTTTTGAGCTGCTAAATATGACTCGAATATGAACGAATAAATAAAACAGCATAGATTTCTAAAGCACCTATCTTCCTCTCAAAATGAGGAGCTTTAGAAAAAGTATCGGCTCTGTTTCTACTATCGATAGCCTTATTAGCAGAATCCGGTAGATAAATAGCGTGCTTTCTAGATGGAGGTGCTAGTTCAATAAATCAATCCCAAGGAGCTCATAGTGACCTAGAGCGCGATAGAGAACGTGATCCACTCCAAAATAGAGTACAGTGGATCGCTACCGGTTAAAGACACAGACGAGGTGCGCGACTATTTACCCATTTGTATTTACCATACTACGGCCAAGTCGAGCGCGACGTGCCAGGATTTTCTACTGCTCACGCCGTAATGGAAACCTGGAAAGTTATGTGATCGATTTCAGTTCTAAAAAGACAATATCGTTAATGCTGGAAAATCACAAAGAAACTCCTATAAAGGCTTTTTTCTTGGTATAAGCAACGCCCTTGGTCAGATTTTTCTAGTTTCAACTAAGAGACCATATCCTACCAAAAATAACGTATTCGCGATTGTTGTATAACATTTGTTTTCACTTATTTCTCTTTTTTTGTCCATGTTTTTCTAGTCGTTCAATAGCTTGAGAGATGCCGATTTTGATATTATACCTGATTTGTGAAATGACTTTTATACTACTTTTTAATAAGGAAAAATGATATCTTTTTGCAATTGTAGTCCATTTTTTCAACTTCACGGCATATTTTTTTGGCATGGTTATTTGTAATGAAAAGAACGCCCAGATTTCTTGAATTTCCACTTTTCATTGCAAAAATTATCTAATGAAGTCGTAATACGTGGTATGTAACCGGGTACCCTTTCCTTTCTTACTCATCAGAGCCTTTTCACTAGACTTATAGCACTCGCTCAATGGTATGAAAAATAAGAAATTTGACACTGAGACTAATTTGTGAAAAGACATTCGTACTTCGTTCTAGCAGCGAGAAGAAGATTATGTTTTGCGTTCAGAAAGCGTTGTTATAACTTCACGCTCAGCTACCTACAGCTCATTGTCTTGTGATTTTCGCTCACAAGGATGAACATTGAGGTTTTGCATAGAATGTGATCAAATCAAATTCAAGAAACTTATGCCGTACTATTTGATATCAGAAGTACAATATGTAGTAATGCAATCAATTATACGTATTGTAGCTTTGAGTAAAAAGTACTGTTCTTTTCTTAGATAGAAAATGAGTGGTAGGAATGAATGAAATATTGATAAATGTAAATAATACATAAAGTCGTTCAATAACAGTTCGAAATATGATCTTTCAGTGATCGTCTGATTCTCTTCGAAAGGCGTTCTGATTATTTTCAGATTGCAGTGATGAATAATATTAATAGTTGTGTAAAAGTGGGTGTAAGAAGTATATATTTATGGAACAATAAAGCAAATTATATTCTAAAACCTTCAAAGGTTTGAACTCCTGCTATACACTAATCTCGAACAATTGGCAAGCTTTATCGTTGAAGTGGCATTGTAATGCAATGTGCATTCCCTTTCTTCACTTGAAACTTGCACAAGATTGGTACTCCTCTCTCGGGAATTTTCCGACTAACGTTTCGACAAGGACTTTCTCTCAGTGTGTCACATAAACACCGATGACCTCCCCCAAGTAAGTGTTGAGTAGGCTTTGACGAAGGTGGAGTAGCCGAAATGTTAGCCTACCAAATTCCCAAGAAAGGACTATCAACATTATTCATACCGTGGTTTAGAAAGAGTCGAACTTTTGAGTTGTGCAATGTGCATAACATTTTTTGACAAACAAATCATAGTTATGACATATTTAAACCAGAAATAGCCTTAAAAAAGCCTCTTCCATCATATTCAATCATTTACTAACCATTGAGGTCCTTTTAGTTGTGGTAAAAATCTAAATCTCATTAGAAAACTACGACATTGTCGTCTTAACGCTCTCGTCGCACGATCCCATTGAGAGTCGAGTAAAAATCGACATGGGATCCTTTGATTATTATTTGAGCCAACTTGTCATGTGGTCTGGTAAGGGTTCCTGTGCGGCCTGATACACGTGTTTCGTCCTTATAAACTCATCAGTTGGGCAGAATTCGTCGTCATTCGATCTTTCTTATTAGTCAGTTCTTTCGGGAGCCTTACTCTCGCTACACAGAGTTATCGAAGACAAACGTTTTACACTCTATGTCAAGTGCACCTAACACAGAGTGTTTGTACACTCGATTGTCCTTTGGCTGGTATTTCTATCATATCATACCTTTATTTCGAGTGTTTTATTGAGATCACGCTCAAATTTTTAAAGGTTTCTTTCTTTATTATTTTGAGCCAACTTGTCATGTGGTCTGGTAAGGGCTCTTGTACAGCCCGATACACTTGTCCCGTCCTTATAGACTCGTCAGTCGGGCAGAACCCGTCGTCTGACATAGAGTGTAAAACGTTTTGTCTTCGATAACTCTCTGTAAGGAAAGTAGGGCTTCCGAAAGAACTGACTAATGAGGAAGATCGAAAGACGACGGGCTCTGCGCGACTGATGAGTCTGTAAGGACGAAACACGTGTATGGGGCTGTACAAGAGCCCTCACCAGACCACATAAGTTGGCTCGAATAATAATGAAAGGATCTATTAAAATGTGAGCGTCATTTTGATAAAACACTCAAAATAAAGGTAAAATCGACATGAGATTCAAGAGAGAGGTACACTACCGATTATTGTGCATTCTAAATGGATGGCGCGTGAATAATCAGAGGAAGATTCGCAGGGAACGGTGAGTTGCACAGAATATCTCCTACGCAATCAAGATTTAGACCTCGTGGCTATACTGTACACGTTTTGAGAACGTTTAGTTGATCACATTGCAGTCAACTTGATTTTTTTTTACCCTTAGGTGGATTCCTTAGGCTCGTGTAAACCAATCTTATAATAGCAACATCGTGTATGCTATTCGGAAAGTAAACAAATTATCGGTTAGTACCGAGATTAATAGACCTAGCTTACGGATTGAACATTTGGTTTTCTATACTGAGAATAAGGGAAGTTTTGAGCCAGTGAAACCTATTGCACTGGAGAAAGACGACGAAAGATACTTGATGAATCTTGAATTCAAAGTGATGTAGGTGATATAACACTTGATTCCTTATTTACCACCTCTATACTAATCTCAGCTTTAGTACATTTCGTTTACATTTCGTTGGGGATGAATTGATTCACCAGTTCCCCTACTGGTCAGGCGTCGAGCTTTTTCCTAAAACGTCTCCAGTCGCTCCTGTAGTGCATTTTTTTATTTAGTTCTTGTCATCATTAGTTGATAAACTCTTACGAGGTCGTGATAATTCTTTTTCTTTGAATTATCAATATTGCTTCTTCGCAGCCATAAAAATTAAAATCAAGTGTCACTGGAGTTGCTTATTCGCGATAGGAAATTTGCTAAGCATCGCTTCAAGTCGAATAATGTGGAGTGAAGCGCTGCACGAGCCAAGTGAAATCAGTCAGAGTTCCCTCTTATGAATGGCAGTTCCTGCCGCCCTAGGAATGACCTTACTTCACCTGGCTATACTTCATTTTACAAAGCAGTATGTGGTCAGTCTTCACTGAAATTTTCCTCAAAGGTGACACTTGGTTAAGAAAAACGAAGCAAAGGTCACAGTAATGTGGTAGATAACGAGAGCCCTTGGAAAGGGTGACTGCAGCCCCACCTAGATTCATAGTTTTGTTCGAATGTCAGTATTCTTGAGGCTGTATTCCACATCGCACTCTGTCATGGAAAAACAATAGGCAGTAAATCGATGTTAAAGCAATGTAAATTTTCTTTGCTAGTTTCTCTGGTGATTGAGGTAACACGAGGAAACGCTGATCACGGCAGATATTTAACCTGCGTGAATCATCTGTCAGTTTTCAGCAGAGTCCCTGACTTGCTTCACGCTTATGTTTTTCAACAAATTTAGAAGAGATTTATCATAGTACATAATAAAGCATACATTTATAACTGGTCTCATTATGATACAAGATACAAGAATTTGAGATATCTTAGATCCTGATTAGCCTGAAATTGAAATATTCAAACGCTGCTCTTAGTTCACAAACATTCATCGTAATTTAATTTCGAGCATTTAGGAAGAATATTTTCGTCTGAATAGACTTTTCACTGCGCATCCTCCTGCTATTGGTGTATAACCCGGTGAACACTGACAAACTCCAGCAGAACAGACTGCGCTAGGTCCACAGGTATTCGCCGCACTATAGCAAGGAGCTCCAAGTGCCATCTGAAAAGGTGCTCTGAGTGTATAAGAAAGCCTGAGAAGGTGACAAACTTGTCGAAGAAATATTTTTTTTTGTCAGACAGTCTGCTTTTATAGTGTTTGTATGTCGCTTATAACACGGACTGATTCATGCCGAAGAATATTCTAACCTTTCGAATAATTCTGTATATCATTTGACAAAACGATATCGCAACTTTCGTTTCAAGTGTTTTCTCAAGACCACAGCTCAGATATCAATTTACTGATAATTATTTTTAGCCACGCATGACAGTCACCTGTTAAAGAGGGCTGACTTATAGTTATCAGGAACATTGACATTTGAGCTGTGGTCTTTAAAAAAACACTCGAAACGAAAGATTTGATATATTGAATATACTAGCGAAAGCAATCGAAAGTACAACGCTCTGTGTTTGGTAATAATTTCTTTTTACATATAGTGTAAAATTTTCGCCGTCGCTAACTCTTAGTGTGGCGACTGAAGCACACACACAGGATTGGCAAGACGAAAGGGTAACTGCCCGACTAACGAAATCGCGAGATCGAAACACATGTATCGGGCATTATAAGTTAGCCCTCTTTAACAGACCATTGACATGCGTGGCTCAAAAATATTTATCAGGCATACTGATATCGAAACTGCTTTCAAAAGCCCAATCTGATGTGCAAACGTTAATATGCTAACTTCTGAAATGAATCGTACATGTCACAAAAATTTCTAGAGCTACCTGATTACATATAAGCTTATTCATTTCAAAAAAGCCTTCCTTTTGATACACAATTTAGTCGTTATATTTCAACCTCATTAGACGAGGGAACATGTGACATCAGGCGAAAACAGATTTCTTATCTTCAAGAATTTCGCCTTGTTCGTCTCCATCGTCTCATAGATTACACCGATGATTTTGCAGAAGGACGAACAAACACTTCAAGCTTTTGATACCGTTTTTTCTGCGCAATACTTCAATCCGTAAAGTTGGTAATTCGTACGCAGGGAACATCGGAGAACAGGTAGTTTGCCAAAGCGGTATGAGATGCTCTTCCTTTTTTGACATTAACAGGACAGAAAAACTGAAGATAGGTTTCAAGGGTTACTTTACAACAATTTAGCAATGACAGGACTATGAAAATTAACCAAAGTATATTAGACATTGCTCTTCCTAGTTTAAAAGTTGAGATTTTGCATAATAAAGAAAAGGTACTGTTCTGTCATGGAGGCGCCACTTGAGGCCTTTGGTAAGGATATAATTTTTGCTCAACTCAAGTGAATTCTAATGGCATTTTTGATTTCTCAAATAGGTAATTTTTGGCGCCGTACCTGTCAAAATTAGATTTTGTTCCTAATTCGAAGATTTCACACTGGATAAAAGTTTCCTTGTAATAAACTTTTCAATTGTTGGATAGAAATAATCTTTTCAGTTATAATGGTATACTTGGCTTTCGAAAAGGACTTCTTCGAGCCTTGTAACAACGGGATGAATATTGGATTTCACATTCAGTGAGCACTTATAGTCGGTTAGGGTGTGTGTACAGCTGCAATGCCAATCCGCTGCATAAATCACATGTGGATTTTTTGATGAGAACCAGTGATCTCTCCGATACTTCAGAATTTTTTCTACATGTCCATGTGTTTTTCAGAAGAAAGGTTTGTTGGAAATATTTTGTCGTGTTTCTGAAAATTGACAAACTTACAAGAAAATATAGATCACTGTTTAGGAGTCCAGAAAATTTTGATCGCATCCTAGTGTGATTTAAAAACATCGTCACCTACACGTCGACAGTTGAGAGACTCACAATAAAATGTAAATCACTGTTCAGGCCACAAAACTTTGTTCGCATCAAAGAGTGATACCGACCTTATCGCAGCATCTACGCTTGTAACATCGCTAGGCAATTTTTGAATCGAAGTGAAGCTTCAATAGATGTTCATTCTTGCACAGGCGTTTAGATTGTGACAAGCCGTGTCTTCGCAGGAGCATGACGGCTTCTTTTTCGGTGCTTGGCGAAACAAAAGTGCTCATAATTACGAGAAATCGATGAGAATGAAAAGACAGTTGAAGGCAGTTGACCTGTAATGACTAATCAGTGTGGAGAATGCTGAGATGGCTCGTCAGCCAGTGGCTAGTATTGCGAAATCCCATCCACATATCCGGCAATGCGTGGTGGCCAGCTGCCGTTACTGCATTGCGCGCTCTAAGTTATTACAGCTTACTAAGAAGTTCTTTCAGGAAACCAAATACGTCACTGGAATAGGCAGAACTCAGACTATTGATTGATTTTGAAAGTTGGAGAGAAATGCTCTCCCCGACAAAGAACCCGTTGAAACGCCTTAAGTGTGACACATATTTTTATTTTGACTGTTACAGCGACGTGAAAGGTTTTTCCTTCAGAACCTAGGTATATCGCTGGAATTGTCTAGATTTGAGCTAATGATTAGGCTAAAAAGCAGCTTGGAAAAATTCCAAAAACACCCTTGTTTTAAAAGAGTGTGGAAAACAGCGATATTTCAAATGTATGTAATCCACTCTTCTTGTGCAAATTGAAGAGCTCTGAGAAGTTGTTTTCGAAGAGCAAACATATTTTTTCAATCAGAAAGATTTGCTCTATCTAACAATTATAGCTTTGATATAAAAGATATTTATCAGGCGAGAAATCTTCAAATGTGAAACAAAATCTCATTGTGACTGGTGCGGCGTTAGAAAAGCAATATGGGAAATGAAATATTTTTCTGAATTTTACTTAATTTAAGCTATTATATACTCATACACTCTTCAGGTGACAGCAAAGAATACGCTTATACCGAAAGCCTCAAATGGCGCCGCTATATTGGAACAGTACCGAGAAATAACTAGCACAAAGAAGTCAAAAAGAAAAAATTCTCAACTTCACAGCTCTACTGACTAGTATACAATATTGCAGAGACAACGAATGTCATCTCAAAAAGTAAGATCGCTCACCTGAACTGGAGCTGGTGCTACTGCCATGGGCGGTATGGCTAGATTCGGGGTCGGAATTATGTTGTAAAGCGCGCGGGACACGCATACCGTACCTTCATGCACGAGCTCTGGTGGGCAGGAGCAAACCCCTAGTGAACAGATTGAACCCCCAGTGCATTCCACTCCTGGTTCACATGGACCACCAGGAAAGGCCTAAAATTAAAACTATGGGTCGCAGTTATACTGCCCAAGATCGGTTAAACAAATACGGTGTGATAAACGATGTTCTAATCATTGAAGTTCTTGGCAATCTCTTCCGGAAGTCCTAATTAAATATATAGTTCATAAGTAAATGTTTATCACTTCCACAAATTTAACGAAAGTGTTCAACTCGCCTACTCATCACCCCTGTTTGATTTTCTGGTATGTCTGATGTAGTTTAGTCAGAATTCAGTATTGAGAAGTTAATTTTCAAAAGCTGAGAGACTCCTATTTCTATATACAATACTACGTTGCACGTTCTATTTTGTCTTGTAGTTATATCGACAGTTTTTCGTTCTTATTTCTAAGCTGTGACGTGCGGCTATTAGAACAGTTGTTGCGAAATTGATTTTTCACTAACAAACCCACATTTTCTCATTAGTTATAGAATCGATTTCCCTTCACCATACTATGTGCATAAATAATTTTTAAGGAGTGTTGCTCTATTTTTATCATGCTTAGAATTCGAACCACAAAGAATTAGGAACAGGATGTGACTTTTCGTATATCGTGCGTGAATCCGACACCCATTTACATCATTGGGTCACACTTTGAGAAACGCTGCCATGCTCTGCTGACCCGAATATTGCTCGTCCAGTACTTCAGCTTTCGAAAAACGAGGTTGTGCCATGATTTCTTTTCCGTATTGATTTATTCAGTTATTTTCTTTTCAAATCGGGTTATTGCCAAAAGGCTGTGCTTTGTTGTAGAATGCCAAAAGGAATAGAAAGGCACGCGCGTCACGCCATTATTTACCTGGGAATCAAAATGGATCAGCTCCAATTACGCTCGATTTTGCTCAACGATTATAAGTTGGAAACTATATTAAGAAAGGCTGTCGAGAAAATCACACTGTGTTTGTGTCATGCACTACTGCCGATCGGACTGTGAGCCACTGATTGAAGTGCTTCGACGAAGGCGATGCCAACCTCACTCCAGCACGAGTTGAATATGGGAAGGGATTTGAAGGACGCTGGGTACGGAGTGGCACTATCGCTCGTCATCTAAATGAAATGGGCTATTGCAAAGTGATGCCTCGATGGACGCCTCATACATTGAGGAACGACGACAGCGCTGCACCGTGTGCGAAGGCCTTCTGTGTAACCACACAGGCAGGACTTTTTCAAGGCGGTCATCAGAAGAGAGGAGTTGTGGGTCTACTACGAAAACAAGACGGCCACTCATGCTGGCTACCTCGCGTCAAAGATCTGCCAGCTCAGCTGAAGGTCATATTACATGCTCAAAAGATTATCTGGATTTCCTGAGGTCGTCAAGGCATACTGTTTTGGAAACTGCTAGACGACAAGCAGACAATTAATGACATTAATTGGAAGCAACTCCAAAGGTTGGTCGCAGCAATGCGAGAGAAGTGTATGAACGTTTCGTCGCCATTCTCTAAGATGACGCTGGACCTCGCATTGAAAAGTCGACTGGCCTCATTTTACAAAAACAGGGCTGAATTACGGTACCACATTCTCAGTGTAGCCCTAAAATTGTTGAATCGGATTATCGTCTCATTCGCGCCGTGGAATATCATTTGCCAGATAAAATCAAAGTGTACAGCCAGCTCAAATGTGATCTCACCAATTTCTTTGATCGCCAACTTTACTCTTTCTGAGAAGAACATTCAATCTTTGCCCAGCAAATAGCCGCGTATCATTGATCAGGATGATGATTATATTGTTCAATAGTTGGTTTCTTTGATTCAATATCAGTCGAGTTAGCAAAAATATCGAAGTCAGAAAGAGATTATCGGACGAGCCGATATAGCCATCATGCACATATACGAATAATGAAATCGTAAAAAAGTGACATTCGCCCTAATAAAAAACAGAACTTCAAAAAGGTAAGAGAGCTGGGGCAAACTTCAAGAAATTTTGATCAGTTTTGTTTACTACTTTCACACCCTTCGACTCCACATAGAGCAATGTGGTCAGATAAAAATTTTGGCACTAATTTGAGCTAATTAGCACTTTGAAGAGCAATTTCTTTATATTTAAGCTTTTCGGCCTATAAGTTCGATTATGGATTTGAACTATCTAAATGAAAATAGATGACTGATTTGTACACACTTTTTGGAAGTTTAGACTTCGACGTAAGGAAACAAAAGCAGTAACTTCTTAGAAATATTTTCTTAACCAACGAATCAGTGATTATCGTTCAACACAACATTGGCTTTGAAAGTAATATGATGATAATTAGAGTCTTGAAGATCCCCGATGGCTGTTGGAAGACGGGATTAGAGCAGACTGACGAGTAATGTTGATAATCAGAGGTGTCGTTCAAAAATACGGATAGGCTACTAGTTTTAACTCACATCGGGCCAACCACGCCTGCCATGACTACGGAGTCGGCAGACTAGTTAGTACTAGACTTTTGTACAAAATGCTTTCTCGGTTGTACAAAGGTTGGTGATTGACTGTTTTGCAGAACCGCAGATGCTTTGGCATAGCTATACCATATTCCAGAAAAATTCATTAGATCAGTCTGTTTATTTAATAGACAAATTTGTCTTGGATCAAACAGATCTGGCCCATCGGAAATTATTGCACACTCCGTCCACGCGTCATTGCATTGGGCCGGTGAAAAAGTTATTTCAGATCGTGCTGAAACTGCGACTACTTTTATAATGAGTTTCAATGGCGAGAGTGGTAGAATGGTCGACAATGAGTTTTCTGCAACACCTGGTAAAGTTTTAAGAAACCAGCTCTCAGTATTGCTTTTCCCATGGCTTCTGATGATGACAAAACATGCTTTGAGTCATGTCTAAGTGCTATTCAAACACCTGTTTCACCCTACCGGGACTCTAGCACCATCCCTCGGTTTAACCAATCTCTCGAGGCTATACTCCTTCATAAAAGCATCGACGCCAAGTGATAGACTTTAGGAATCAGATAGTGGAATTATCGGACATTGCAGTGGCCGGCAGGCGAGCTTGTGGCTTGTATAGCAGGCGCCTATGTAGCACTAAGACATAGCTCAAAATATGTTGTATCCTTATAAGATTGTCATTGTTTGAGCTAAGTCTATAAAAAAGCGGTCGTAAGAAGAGGTTTGCTTTTGATGAGGTTGGTACAAATTCAGTTGCGGTTTATGCATACTGAATGAGTCTCCTTTATGAAACTTTTTGAACGACCGCTTCACTGTATCTTCGTTAGCAATCCTCGGCCAAATGCGTTATTGATGGTGCGAGTTCTCTGTTGCTATACGACCCATTTTGAATTTGCGGTCTTCTTACCGCACTAACTTTTTGGCCAACTGCCATCCTTTCCATAGTCCAAAATGTTATAAATTGCACTGTAAGTAAAATTCTATTAGCAATAAAACGAAGAGAGAGAATCTCGTATAAGTTGGTATATAACATAGCCATATAGATCTAAGAGTTCATTCTAACATCGAGCAGTGTAATTCAGCAATGCATAGATATCAGGTAATTTATCATCAACTCTGCTAAGAGTAAGATGTACATTCATTCAGTGCTACGATGGTTTAAGAAGCCTTATGAATGATACAGCACTCAGTGATTGATCACCGATTATCGCTTTATGTCAGTTCACACATTTCTGAGGTACAGAGTAAGAATTCTCTAAGCGTAGGATCGCAATGACCATCCTTTGTGCATCTCTTACCACTACGCTACCCGTGTCCCTACCCATATACAGTTTAGCCATACTCTAGCTTGAGTAAAAGGCTTAAAACATCTATCAGGTTATCAGATTATAATTGTTTTTGAACGAGGTCAATATAGATAGTCGAAAGCAAAGGCATATAGTTTAACGTTTCGCAGAATGAAATACGAATGCACGATATGAATTACAATACTTCAGATCACCTGAGGAATAAGTCGGCTAGAAAGCAGCTGAGTTGCTACCAGAGATACTGGTACAAGCAGTGTTTCTACGCAGCCGACACTGGGGCTGTACATGGCAGTGGGCTGAGGGCAATGACAAGCTCCAGAAACACATCTGAACGTGATCGATATCAATAAGCGGTTATGATTAACGAGATCTTCGGATTATTCGTATCTTGAAAAAATGATGAAGTGCTTGAACCCGAAATACCGTCAGATGTCATTCGGAAAGAGAACTCGGCTGTGTGGCTCCTTCATTTTCGTTCTCTAACATGATTTCGTCGTACTCCCTAACAAAATGGATCGCTATGCAGAGATAATCTCAATAGAAAGCTAATCGACTAGCCAAAAATAGGTGTGATTTTGCACAGTCTCATAGAAAATTCATCTGGCCAGTCATGACATGTACAATGTATAGACGAAAATGTTTTTGCACAATACTCTACATTATTGGGTATATTATAAGACCGTACCACCGCAAGAGGCGGTCAAACAAATGAAATCCGATTGATTATATCCCAACACTTCCTGCATTTGATTCGCTTCCTCGCATCCATCGTCCACAGTGGCCGCCGAACATTTCACTAAATTTTTCGACTGCTGTCTGAGCATTTAATCTTAACAAATGTCCTGGAAAGGTGGTTAAGACGACTTCTCTTACAATTTTGCGCATAGCCGAGCTAGGGCGATGCCCATGGACATGACAGCTTTGGAGGGGGTATAGCCTTATTCCATAATAGAGTGAACCATTAC
This sequence comes from Parelaphostrongylus tenuis, assembly GCA_019055375.1. Lineage (NCBI taxonomy): Eukaryota > Metazoa > Nematoda > Chromadorea > Rhabditida > Metastrongylidae > Parelaphostrongylus > Parelaphostrongylus tenuis. Next base: position 154,283 of record JAHQIW010000420.1, read on the forward strand.
GGCGTTATCCCCATAGAGATATATAACTGTGATACAATACGAAATACCACACTCACGTAGCACCATCCATGCATTCAGGAAAACATGCTGGACCAATTCCACCTGTAAGCGCAGAGCATAACGTAGACTAGGGTTTTTTTCGTTAAAGTGGTGTTTGAAAAAAGCAGTAACATTCTACAACAGCGAGAAAAGTCCATGTAGTTTTTGACAACGGAAGCTAAAGTTTAGTTCTAATTCCAAATATGCAAATTCCTCTTGTGTGAGAAAATCATTTGATAGAATCTTGAAAAGATGTAATCTTTTGTAATCCAGAAAAATGATGCTTGAAGTGTTTTCAAGTGAAAAAACCAAAAAAACCTATTCTTACAGCCCTTTTCTGAAAAAGCATAAATATGCTTCCATTTTGCTTAGTCATTACCTTCAAACATGTGGTTGTAGCGTACTTTAGTCTCTGCTATAATTATCTAAGCATTAATAATATACTCACCGTAGGACGCGGTTGTGGTAGTGATGGCGAAAAGCCAAAGGTGAAAAAATGATCTCATGGGTGCACTCACTTCAAAATTTTGATCATAGACTTTTTGAGTGAAGAGGGAGGGTCTTAGCTGGTCGGACTTAGAGACTGCTTAATGATGTGACGGGACTCCACACCACATCGCCACTCCCTAAGAACTCATGCACAGCGCAAAAATCGCCGCCACCATAGGCGATTATAACGAGTTTGAGTGGGAGATGTTTTCAAAAGTGATGTTCTTAAAGAAGACTAATAAATCGCCCGCTAATGTTTTTCTGGAAGATAAGATCTTTTTGAACACATAAAAAGTGCTGCTTCTCTCAATGAAGAAAAGAGATACTGAATTGGAACATTTGTTTACAACTAGATAAGTTTATTTTTCACATCATACTAAGAAGTATAAGAAGTGAGTGAAACTTCAAGATTATAAATTCTTTGTTTTTTTTGAGTCTGGAAGAACATAAAAATGAGTAGAAGATAATGTAAGGGAATCTATCCCAACTCTTCAGTGAGTGTTCAGTACAAGTAAGAAATGCACTTACAGATGGCATAGATCCTGTATCTCCCGATTATGCAGTTATTCAATACGATAAAGTTATTCACCTTCACATCTCGGAGAATTACTAGATGTCCTCGTATCAAAAAGCGCAGCCTCACCATTTGAATTCCACAACGTTATTTATCGAAAATATCGGATGAGTGTACCCACCCCGACTAAACCGTATTCGCCTTTCCGAATAGTTTTTGCTTCCTAAAAACAGTCCATCTTAATTTTTTAGATTTCTACACTGTGGCTTTCTCTGTTTCTTCTTAGTAATGTGCACCCCTCGTGAATCAGAATATAACGCGTGTGTCGAAGGTGCTGTACACTTCTCATCCATCAAAACTCACCAAGTCAAGCTCCAGTTCACATCTCAATCAATCTCCATATGCTTTCATAACAAAAGGTGAACCAATTTTCTGGTATCATCGTCGTCCTATTACCGTCCGTCCTACTATTACAAGATAAATAACCTCCCTGTGGTACACAATAGCCGTTGATACCGTCTGAAGTGACTAATTATGGCAAAATCACTGATTCGAGCACTTTCATGACTAGCAGTCACTGAACCAACTTTATTTTATTAACGGCACGATACGATGCAAAATATATCTACAGAAATGCTAAGTTATGAGCCAAACTCGGAAACTGATGCATTTGGAATGATTTATGACTAAGTTCGATCTCTTCAATTTCTTTGATCACCAAAAAATTCAACTTGAGTGAGCTTTCGTTAGATATGAAGCGCGTTTCCCGTTGCCTTGGTAGTCTTCGAGAATTCTTCTATATGCGATATATCTTGATTTGCTCCAACCAATGATACAAAATTTTCGCCGCGCAAACAATTTTCATTGCATCTAACTTGTTGTGAATAACGAAAATTTCACTCACCCATGATTTATAGTAAAAAGCCATGCTAGAGCCTATGTTCATTACAAAAAAGACTTATTCAACATTTTATACTTTTTTCTATATGAATTTTGCATTATTTTGTTAAACTTATTGATAACTCATTTTTAACGTTTTTGTTTAAGGTGTCATTTCGTTGATGAAGGCATCTGGGTCGAAACGATCGCAACTTTGTCGAGTTATATTTTGTTTGCACTTCGCACTGTGTTCTGGTTTCTTCTTTAGATTTGCAGTGTTGACAAAACAAACCGTACAATAACGGACAAGATTCAATCAACTGTGACTAGCTTCGTTCTAGAAATTCTTAAGGCACCACCTGGGCCTCAAATAATTTCGTTCAGAGCACTAATCAGAGTTGTATAAGGCATCTAGGAAGAGTTACAATAACAAAAACAACGCTTACCATGACTGTAGTCACTCAAGTGTACTATTTCGTGCTTGCCTCGAGCAGAAGGAATTTGTTTCCCAGCATTTCTTACATAGAACCATTTTGTTCAAATGAGAAAGCTTTGATGAATGTGGGCAAGTTCTTGAGAGAACTGTATACAATGGTGATTTCATGGCGATTTTGTTCTTTCGCTTTTTATTTTTTTATCTCTTGCTAGGTTAAATATTACAAACCCAAATAGTGCATCGAATAGATTCTTGTTCAACGTCTTCTAGAATTTTTTTTTGAATATATCTTCAACATTTCGGAAGATTTCCATTCCGAATTGCGGTTAAATAATCTTCCAAAAGATTTAGTCCCCGGTGTCGATCAATCCTTGTGAGATACTTCATGCAGTTGTCTTCAACTCATAGCTTCATTGATAGCATATGGATTTTACAATGATTCACCGTGGCCATGGTCATCGATGTATCAAGTCAGTGCTTTACTGAAAAATCTGATATCACATCACCTAGCCCGCCGTAATGAAAAACTTGGTGAGCATTGGCGCGTGATAGAACGATCGACCCTCAATTAATCGGTCTTGTGTGTCACAGAGCACCTATAGATACTGCTCCTTCATAACACCTTCAATACATACCTTACACATCCTTTCAAAAGTCGCGGTAATATGATAATTAGGTGAACACACTATAAAACCTTTATTACCAATCATTTCAATTCTTTTTGGATAATGGTCACAGATGTGCTATACACAAACATTCGTCCTTTCCAGTGTCTATTGCAGAAGAATGAATACGAGTTGCTGCTTGTTATATTACAATTTTTTTTTATCAGAGTGTGCTCCAAAAACGAGCTGGCGTCCTTATTACATTTCGAGACCGCATTACATTTTCGGTACTGTTCTACTATGGCGGCGCCCATTTGAAACCTCCGGTGAATTGCAAAACGCCTTTATAGTTTATCGATAGCTCAAATCAAGTGGATTTCAACGGCATGTTTAGTTCCTCAAATAGCTTGTTTTTGCGCCGTAACAGTCAAAATAAGATTTTGTTTCCCATTTGAAGATTTCTCATAGAATAAAAATTATGTTATCTAATGGTGAAAATTTTGTTATAAAAAACTTTTCTCAGTCAAGAAATTTTCAAATGTGAAACAAAATCGCATTTTCACTAGTACGGCGTTAAAAACAAGCAAGATGAGAAATAAAATACACTTTTGAAATTCACTTGATTTTAGCTATCAGATAATCAAACATTCGTCAGATAACAGTAAAGAATACGCTTCTACCGAGCGCCTCAAGTGGCGCCGCCATAATAGAACAGTACCACTTTCATCCATAGGAAATTTTTGAATGAGACACAAAACTTATTTCGACTGGTAAGGCGCCAAAAATAAGCCATTTGAGAGATTAAACATGCCATAGAAATACACTTGATTTGAGCTATCGATAAACTACAAAAGCGTTTTGCAAAAGCAAAAAATACGTTTCTACCGAAGGCCTCAAGTAGCGCCGCCATATCAGAAAAGTACCCATTTCTCTTCTACAGAACACTAAAGGCTTTCGTAATCCCCAGGATCGAACTCCTGCTATTCTTGGCATCGATGATCTTTATTCGAAATATCAGATCTGACCGCTATCTAGTTTTGGGTTATTTTTGAAACAAACATTGCTGGTAGCGCAGGGGCCAGGCGTTGTGCAAGTTACGTCGAATTATTCGATAATCCAGTATCCCGCTTCGATGAACCAGACGCATTCAACCAGCTCTACGATTGGCGTCAAATGCACTGAAAACCCTTCAGGGACATGTGACTTCGGATCTCATCTCGTTTATTTTGAAAAACTATAGCCTAGTAAGCCTAAATGATTAACTAGCTCTACGTGAACTATTAATGTCCTTTATCGAAATTTTTGCGATCATTTCATGTGCAGTATTAAGAGAAAGACATCAAGAAATACATTCATCTCTGTCAAGAGTTATTTAAGCAACTATAATGGCATATTCCAGTTTAGATGTGAAGTAGGTGCCGTGGTTGACGAAAACAAACGTATATTCATCACCAGGTAAACTTCTCAGTATTCCTTCTTCAGCGAGTTTCACAGTGATCAGTCGCAGGCGTGGATAAACCAGATGTCGTTCGTCCTGTAATTCAGAAAACTTCTGCAACAAATCATGCGAAGCCAACAAGTCCTATTGACGTAGCATTATCTTTCTCGACAATCTTTGTTTTACTCACTATAAAATTCGCTTTAAGCTCATATCTAGCTAATGTGACCATCAGGGAACACGAGTAAGCTCAAGTCTTCATTCAAATTTCGTAGACTACTAACATTAATAGTACAAGTAGGATCGCGGATATTTTGTCTCAATATTTACGGAGAGTGGATACGCCTTTGTAAATCGCTAAGCTCTTCTTTGTGTTGATATATATAGTAGCTGGTCACTTATCGTCCATTCAGAGCGAAATGTCCATTTTTTCTCAAGAGGTCTGAGGCGCATATTCTAGTCAGTGTATTTTCTCAATTACTGACCTATATATATATCCTTCTATACCATCCAGATTCCGTTCCACATTTTTATCTAAATACATTCCCTCCTGTAACATCGCGCTCAATCTTGACAAATTGACTAATAATTGAAAAAGTACTTAGAGAATTGTTCTGTACGTTTTTTGAAGAGCGTGAAGTCACAAAGCAGTACGTATTGTTGCGTCTCGTTTGGGAAGCCCCTAGGAAAAAACTTCACTATAATGACTTTAGCTATTTGATGGAAATGGAAGCCGCAATGTTCAAGAAGCCTGAACGCGAGCAGTTGCCTCACCATGTCACTCAGCGCGTTACAGAAGTCGCCAAAACCAAGGTCTGGTAGAGCAGTCAGAATTCATTTTATTTGACCGCCACTTTCGGTGTTATGACCAATATACCCCATTAGTGTAGAGTGATGTGCAAAAACTGCGTCAGCTGGAAGTCAAACCCGGATCTCACTCTTTCCGGGAGCGCATGCTGAACCGTTGCACTACCGACGATCGTTTCGCACACTACTACTCTTTTTTACGATACATGAGTATGCGATGCAGGCGTCGGTAGTGCAAAGGTTCAGCATGTGCTCCCGGAAAGAACGAGGTGTGGGTTCAAATCCCAGCTGACGTAAGCGTTTTTGCACACCAATCTACACTATCTGGTAGAACACATTGAAAACATGTGAGAGAACGAGGTTCAGGGAAAACAAGTTCCGAAATAAATTAGGCACTGAGAATTTTAAAAATGCGTGTCCTCTAAAATGTCTTGCAAATTATAAGTGAATTACGAGGATGACTTTTTATAATGCTCATCGTGTCATAGGCAATAAAAGGGAGTTCAAACCATAACTTGAATAAAAAGACAGTTGCTCTCCAAAGTTTACTGTGTCATCGGCAAGAAAAGAGTATACGTGATTATGTACGATAATAGATATTTTTGGACAAAGGTTGGACGATGACAAAGCGACGGTACCTCGGTGACCGAAAACTTTATCAAAAAGGTCACGATGAATTTTTCACCCATTCAACTGATGAAATCGTCCATAGAAATATCTTTAGTCTTAGTGAATCCATGCCGAATAATTTAACAACACTAAAAAATTGTCACCAAAATCTGCCATTACCGTAGCGCAACTACGGTAGAGAATATCACTGGGAAGGATTCAACGTCAATCAAAATTCACAGATAAGTTTTTGACCAGTCTGTCGGATTCAGGAATATATGCTATTACTCAAGTAGAATACGATACCCCTGAACTTGCAAGAATTACACAAGTTGTAGAGTCAAAGGTCATCTTAGCATGCAGTGGCGCAACCTTTCCTGTATTCCTCGGTTTTGCTTTCGTTAAAGGCACTTAAGTAGGCTCTGCACTAGTGTGTTTGGCGCCATTAGAACCAAGTGAGCACCTGAGATGATTGGTAAGGGGCATCTAAGGCCACTGATGTTTGCACAAGTCTCCATTATTATTCACAATACAGCACAACTGTCACAAAACGCAGTGAGATTAACACGTGATTTGATGTCATACCTTTTTGTTCCAACTGTCTCTTAACCGCATGCCTGCTTTTACAAGCATTTTCTACTCAATGGATATCTTATCCAACACAGATACCGTCCCAGCGGCATGTTCATTGAAAGCCATCCTCAGCAACCGTAATATCTAACAAAACTTTAACTGAACGGTTTGCTTGCCCAGTGATGGAATTTTTGTAGGCGGCGAGAATTTTATGATATTCTGAGCAGCTGAGGTAATCGCATGGCAGTGTGCGCTTCACATAGTATATCACTGGGATAATATAGGCAACTGCTTCAACTAGAAGCGTAGATAAGAGGTCTGTAAGGATGTGAAGGCATTTCACACGTAAATGAGATCCGCTACGACAAAATAGGGGCCTGTATAAACTTTAGGCATGGCTCAGAACAGTTATATCTCCTATCACGTTATTACACGTAAATATTGAGAAAGTATACGCGTTGGTTGAAAGCTTTCAAAATCTTATTACATCCAGCTCAACATCCTAAAAACGTTAAACGTAGAAAATAGCATGAAGATATGAGCTCCCATAACAAAGTTTTTGGAAACCAGGTATATAGAAGGCATAACAAAAAAAGGATGGGAAACTTCTACGGAGGACGCTATGTACGGTACACATTTAGTTCCTTACGCATCGCGTACGGCAGAGCAGATTAGGTGTCGTCACAAAATATCAACAAGACTACACATGCTCAGATGAAATAGATGACTAATTACGCTGAATCAGTGATTCACTAACCAACCTTGCCTTTATAGATGAAGAACTCGATTTCGCCGGTTGTTGTGAAATCCCATAGAAGACTTTTACCTTCAGGCACATTGATGGGAATACTGAAGGGCTCGCCCGGAAATATGTCCTAAATATCATAATTGCTTCGACTGAGATAGAATCAAGATAAATTCCACCCCCTTGTGATTTTGACCAACTTTCGAGATTTCTCTAACATTATTTCATTCCGCTTTCTTCTAATACTTCCTGATGTCTAAAAATATTTCTGTTCACAATAGAAAAGGATAAAGCTCTCGGCGTTGATGGATTCCAGAGGGATGCGCCATCGCCTTCAATCTTTAGCTTCGTTTGAGATGATTGAATATACATCTGACCTTTACAGTGGCCCGCGGTGGCCTACCCCTGTATCGAGTCACTGGTGCTTGTTCTCCCAAACAAGTCCTCGACCTGGCTAGTACCAATCTACCAACCTCGTAGGGATGGATGCTTTGGTGACCCGTGAGCGTGAGATCGAACGGTCGACATTGTGTGCGACATAAAGCACCTCTCACAGTTAAGTCCTGAGCCAGAGCGCTCTTTCTCCTCTCGGTAATGGGAACATGATTCCCTTTCGTTCGCTCATTAGTTTCACTGGGAAATCTTTTGTCCCTATAACTCGCTTAACTGAACGGCACCTATAACTATTGTTTCTTGTCTCCGTTAATATATATATATATATACTGAGCGCATGTGGCGCAGTGGTTAGAGGTGCCCTGCGTCGCACACGAGGTCGCTGGTTCGATCTCGCGCTCATGGCTCACCAAGCCATCCATCCCTCCGGGGTCGGTAAATTGGCACCAGGCAGGTCTCAGACTTGTCGGGAGGATAAGCAACACTGACTCAGTTCAGCGGGAGGCCACCGCGAGTCATTGTAAAGGCCAGATGTGCATTCAATCACCTCAAACGAAGTTAGAAATTGAAGTCGAATGCATGGCGCATCCCTCAGGGATTGATCAACGCCGAGAGCTTTATCCTTTTATCCTTTTATATATATATAATATATATATGTATATATATATATACATAACCTTAGCTATCGATATATATAACCTTAGCTATCGGAATAAACTGCTTGCAGCGAATGCGCTTTGGGCCTCAAATAGATGCGGTGGCTATGTGCAACTTAGGTGTTGGTCTTTTGGCTTAATACATTGTGAGAACTGAGCTATTCGTGTCTAAAAATGACTGACAATTTTATTATATTATTATAATGAGTAATAATAATATAATATAATATGATATAGTGATATAATAATATAAAATTATAATAATATAATTATATTGATAATATAATATATATATATTATAATATATTCATTTAAATTCGTACCATTAAATAGTACACTTAAATATAAAGCGCCATCACCTTTTTGGCTGGTTTCGGCCTTTGTACTCCATGATTCTCGTAATGTTGAAAAGCCTGATAATGGTCATTAGACGTTATTTTCCGTCGAATGCTAACACCAGACTCATCTCCGGGCAAATTCTTATTAACGAATTCACCTGAAATTACTTGGTATATAGGAAGATAGCCTTACAAACGTTCAAAAGATGTGGAAGAAAGCACTTGGCGTTTATCAATCTCGCCATGAATCTGGTTGCAACCGAAACTCGCAGAGATGATGGAATGCATTTTTGGCATATTTAACGATCTTGGCTACTGATGTATCAAGCCAATAGTGCTATTCTTCTGGAGGAGTCTGATGCAAATTTTTCGACGCCGGAATAATGATAGACCTAGTGAAAGCGAGGCACTGGATCGAAATAACGGCCACGTGTGTATAAGAGATCTCTCTAACAAAGGCGCTACATGAAGTGGTTAGAGCTGTCGTGCAAACATACTTGGTGTTGCAATGTACCAAACAGTATAACTGAAGGGCATCAATGAAGAACTCTCGAATAAATTAGAGCAAAGAGAGCGACACTTAGTAAATGTACTACTAGATAAGTGGAAGTACTTCAAGAAAAGAGTTTCCAAATGCAGTAAGTCCAAGAGAGTCACAAATAAAGTGGTTATTTTTTTAATGGAAAATTACAAAGTTAATGATTCAAAGCACTTCATTTATAAAAACGGTATAACAATGTTGAGAATAAGACATTACTTCAGTCTCTTAAAGATTAGAATTCGCTTTGTTTCATCAAGCAAACGGAGGTGACCGATCGAACTTAAAAGTAGTTATATAGTCTGTTATAAGAGCTCATTGAAAATGAATGACAGAATTCTCAAAAACTAGAGTATACACATGATGCGATTCTTAAGTCGAAATTCTAAACACTCATCCTCACCTCCAAACTCTTTTGGTACGTAATCTTTGTCCACATGCTTTGTCATCTCCTTTTCAGCCACGATTTCTATTTTGCGAAGATTCTGCTCGGTAAGAAATAGCCTTGCGATTTTCCACAGTAAACTTACAAGACGAGGTGGATTTACGAGGTAGATGCGTTGAACAACGTCCGGATACCTTAATTGTGATGATTTGTAATTATTCATTTTCTAATCACTTACTTGAGCGTATGCTTGTAAGATCAGCCGTTATTGCTTTAGTAGTGAATGGGTCATTTTTTCATGCTTACAGAATGATCTGCGTTCTATTGCACTTAAAAAATTGGTTGGCAGTTTTTACGTTTAGAAGATTGAATAATACGTTTTCTTACTCCTCTAAGATCGGCCGAAGTAATTTATTATGAGTGTGAGATTGAACTAATCGCTCCCCTACGTCTAATATATTGTATGATAATGTTCTTTTCAAGTGTTCAAGTTTTCTTAAGACCACGCTTAAATTTCAACATATCTCATAATTGCTATCTGAGCCAACTTGTCATATGGTCTGTTAAATGGGCTCATGTACAGCCAGATACACGTATTTCGACCTTACAGTCTTGTCAGTCGGGCAGAACCCTTTTTTAGCCGCTCTGTGGGTGCTCCAGTGCCCACACTAAGAGTAGGCGACGACGAACGATTTACACAGCACTGCTGTCAAGTGAAAATCATTAGAACAACAGTTTCGTACACTCGATTGCTCTTGACTGGTTTTTTGAAATATATTATACCGTTCTTTTTGGGTAATTTCTTAAGACCACGATAGCAATTATGAGATATTTTGAAATTTGAGCATGGTCAAGAAAACACGCGGAAAGAGCGGTACAGTTATCAAAAAATACCAGCCAAGAGCATTCGAGTGTATAAAACTGCTGTTCTAGTGATTTTCACTTAACAGCAGTGCAGTGTAAATCGTTCGACGTCGCCTACTCTTTGTGTGCTAGTGTGGAGACTGAGGCCTCACAGAGGATTAACTAAAAGACAAAAGGTTCTGCCCGAATGACGAGACTGTAATGTCGAAACACGTGTATCGGGCTGTACAAGAGCCCGTTTAACAGACCACATGACATGTTGGCTCAGGTACCAATTATGAGATATGTTGAAAAACTGCATCATATGTTTCAGTGCGCTGTTAGAATCGAACAAGAATTTTCTTGTGAACAATAAACTGCTGCTTTTTGATAAAGACACACGAAATTGTTATTATTATTAATTTATTTACAAGAGGTGACGATTCGACGAATTTCGCCTTTAGCAGAGCTTCAAAAAATCAAGTTCACTGCAATCTAGTCAATCAAACACCTCGACATGATCTCAACACAATTCACCAGTGTTAGATTTCAATCGCTGTTTTTGAAAAAAGGAAACAACTTCTTCACACACTCACCGCTTGCCATGAGTTTTCCACGCGATCAGCAACCGCACAAAAAAAATAATACACCTCTCTTCTATGTTGAAATATGACCCTGAGTATTGTGTGAGACTACGCGTCATAGCAAATCATTCCTTCCTGAAGTTCACTTTTGAACCTTTGGAATCTATTCGAAATATCTAGTAGGCTTTAAGCGCCAAAGTTCCAAATCCCTGTACAGAGATGCTATATATAACTACAAAATATTCTACTTCATGCAGCTCTGCCCTATGTTCGTTTGCCAGAGTAAGTTGCCCAATATAAATTTATCGAATAGGTGTTATTTTATGAAGACACAAGTAGCCTACCCTATAAATCAATGTATTCGTGTTCATACATTTTACAAATGATCAGTCACACCGTAGTTGAACTTATGCAGCCACTGAATGCATCGTTAGGACATCTTGCTAATATATTGCAGTCAACTTGAACTTTCCCTAATCTGAAAGACGAAATCCTCCGAAAGGTCAGCTTCTCAAAGTGAGTCGTATAATTACCTCGTGCAGCAAGAAAACACCAAATTGTTGACCAAGCTTCTGGTTCAAACCCACTATCACTCTACTCGCAAACGTGTGTTGAACCGTTGCACTACCGACGCCCGTTTTGACATCACCCTTTCTACGCTACAACGCGTTATCTGTCAACAGCCAACCATCAACGGTCTACCGTGGGCAGCCGCTATCGTCATTGAACTCACTTATGCCGACAGATATTGGGTATTGATGATCAATCAGAATTCATTTTTATTTGGCCGCCTCTTGCGGTGGTATGATGCTACAATATACCCAATGATGTAGAGTGGTGTGCAAAAACGTTTGCGCCAGCTGGGACTCGAACCCACATTTCACTTTATACGCGAGCGCGTGCTGAACCGTTGCACTACCGACGTCCGTTTCGACACCATTCCTTCCACGTCACATCACGTTATCTGTCAACAACCAATCTTCAACAGTCTGGCGTGGACAGCCGCTACGTGTTTGCACACCACTCTGCATCATTGGGTTTGATGTAGCATCATACCACCGCAAGAGGCGGTCAAGTAAAAATGAATTCAATGCTGTGACTAGTGAGTGTTCTGGGAACTACTGTGAAATGTATGAACAGATACCTCCGACTTGTAAGATAAAGTACTGCTACTAGGGGGCGAAAGAGTGCTTGAGTCAACAAGCAAAACTTTACTCCGCCGCTGTGTGAAACACCGAGTCGTTTCAAGGTTCATAAAAGACGACTGCGCGAATTATTTGATATAACATGTCACCAACTACTGAACATCGAAATACAACTATTCCATAGCAGTAATCTGAAAAGGATGTAACACGCTACGAGCCGTTAAGGTTAGAAGGCTAGACAGGCGTTGTTTCGTCCTACCTGGACTTTCAGTAGCACAGTCCTTCGCTTCAGGCGATCCCTTGAGAGTAACTCTTTTATGATGGAATCGACGCCAAGTAGTAAATCACCGCAAGTCAGATGAAAGAATCCCCTGACATTGCGAAGACCAGCAGTCGAGCTTGCTGCTGAAATGGATCATACCTCTCCATTTGATAGTTTCAAGCGAGATTCATAAAAAACGCTCAAATGGAGAGGTATGATTCATTTTAGCTAGGACGTAACAGGCGCCTGTCTAGCCTTTGGACCTTATCGCTTCATAGCATATTATATCCTTATCAGATTACTGTTTGGAGCGAGGTCTATAAAAACGGTTGATTAGGTATCCTATACTAGTCTGAAGCAAGGAAGAGAAGTTGTTCGATCAATTAAAGAGCTTTT